>JADRCD010186082.1:0-15640 GCA_019843815.1 Montemys delectorum | reverse complement strand
CACACACACACACACACACACACACACACACACACACACACACACACGTACCCATTCTCCATGTTAGAATATTGACTGGCCTGATCTGGTTTAGGTCTTCTGCAAGAAACTCAGCAGCTCGGGTTCAACAGCAGTATTCTTGTCATGTCCTTGATTGTCTGCTTTGATATATCTGTTGAGCCTTTGATTTCAAAGACAACTTGTCATATCGAAGCAGCTTTACTTTCTTCGCTTACCAAACAATCTATTATCTTTTAAAGGACAGAACCGATTCTCTGTTTTTTAACTGCTGTTGCTAAATCTGTTTGGTTTTGATGTATTTCTCAAGGCAAGTTATGAATATACTTTGTTTAGCCACAAGTGTTCATCCAGAGAAAGCTTGCTCATGGGCTTGGTCTCTGAATACAAAGTACAGAGCATTAGGAAACAACGCTTTTATGCTCACAAGGCAATTTATTCTCTCTCATTTCTTCCTCCAACACTGAGTTTCCTTTGCTTTGGCATAAATAAGTGTTGCTGCTTTTATTCATCCATCACAAACCTTTTTACATATATTTCTACATTGTGGCCTTGCTTATCAGAATCTTAGGACACATTTTGATATGTGCCTGTTATAACTGAAATTCTTTGATATTGGGGACTACAATTGCAAGTGCATGTCCATAAATATGTGCAATTTTAAGCATATTTTACTGGAATGATTGATAGTTTATTTAACCTGAAAAATACCAGATACCTGCTCTGTTATTGGACAGCTATTGCTTATGATCAAGGTCCTTCTGATGTTGCTGACCCTTCGTTATTCTTTCCAATGCTCCATGCCTGTATCAGTGTTTTGTGTATATGATAAAGTCCAGATTTTTTAGACCATTGTGGGGGAAAGATTGTACTGTTCATGATTTGCTAGTATCATTTGATCATCTCAGATGTTACTTTTCTGACACTTTGCATAATCTGAGCCTGTCCTCAAGTCCATTACTTAACCCTGTCCCTAAATTCCTTTTGCCTATTTGAAGGGTCCTTTTTATGATTTTCCTTCTTTCCTTCTGTCAGATTCCAGTGACCCAATACATTTTGCTTGTTTTGCATAATAATGCTGGGTTAATACATCAGGGAGGAGGCTAAAGAGATGGCTCAGCCTCTAAGGACATTTGCACTTAAGCTTTCAAGTGAAAATTATCTCTGATTTTTAAATAATATATTTAAGTATATATCTGGATGCATAACATAGCAAGATTATGCTTACCTTTTTTTCTTATGACACTTGTTTCACTTTCTAATCTCTTGAGGCTGGGAAACTAATCCTTCAACTGAAATCTAGAAAAATGTTTCTTACCTAGTCTAATCATTTTCTCTGTGCTTTTCTGGTAATTTATATATTTCTTGGTTGCAACAATATTATTATCATTCTCACTAAAATGTGCTATTTGACCATAGGTACTCTTATGTACTGAATTTTGTATGTCATGAACTCAGGAAAATATGACATAAACTAAACTTTTCTAAATTTTCTTTTGTCTTAGCTTCACTCATCAATAGTCCTGTACCTGCTCCCTTTCCAGTCATCCTCATACAATAATCTCCTTATTTAAAGTGTATAATCCTTCTGCTATTGCCCCACCATAATCTACTTGTTCAGGCCATTACCTGTTACCAGTGCTCTTTACAATAATTGAGATGTCTCAGAAAATGAAAGACTCTTAAATGGTCAATGGATGATAAAATTTATCTCTCTTTTTAGACCTTGAAAGTCCTTTGCTTATATTTTGATCCTCAGATTTGAAATTTTCTATTACATGCTTCAGAATGCTATTTAACAGTGTTCTGTCCTTATGTGGGATTCACATCAATAATCTCAGGATTTAGATGCTGATGATTGCGCCATTTTTCCAAACCAGATTCCCAATCTCTAGAAGTAGTTATACATTTGTCTTGACAAACACACAGAAATCATGATTCCAAGTATTTTGTGACACAATATGTTTTCGGATGACTATATTTGCCTTTACATAAATTTCATTTTTGTTGCATTATTTAATATTGAAGACTGAATTATATCTATCACAAAATGTTGAATTTCAAGTGCCTCAGCGTATCACCGTGCATATAGAAGTGTCCTTTAAGGAAGTGAATAAGATATATGAATCTGTTGATTTGGTCCAGACCCAACTTGGCTATTGTATTACAAAAATGTTAGAAAAACACCAAGACACTTGAGAAGTACTTATTCAGACTGTGTGAAGAGGGAAAACATAAATCCTCAAGCAAGCATGGAAGCTGTAAAGTAGTTCTGTAAGCACTTTGATGCTGGACTTACGTTCCCTATCCCTGAGAGATAGAGATATGGTGTTTCATCATGGATATAGCCAAGAAAACCATCACATGCTTGTTTAAGAGAACTGGTAACTCTATACTTGCAACAATGATTAGTTTCTTAATTAGATCACTCACCAATCACCCCTACCTCCATTACCAAATGACTGTCAGGAGTTTACTTGTCTCTACTTCCCATTTCCTGTTTTTATTTACTGTCAACATATAGCTGTGCCAATATTTTACATTATTCAACACTAGAATTAACTCTAAAATAGAGACCAACTTCTATGTCATCAGCCACAGGTACCTTTGTAAAAAATGTTTGCAATTCACTATTTTCTGCAAAATCCTGCTATGGTTTCTCAAAAAAAGGAAAAACTGCTGGGCAGTGGTGGTGCATGCCTTTAATCCCAGCACTTGGGAGGCAGAGGCAGGCGGATTTCTGAGTTCAAGGCCAGCCTGGTCTACAGAGTGAGCTCCAGGACAGCCAAGGCTACATAGAGAAACCCTGTATTGAAAAAAAAAAAACAAAAAACAAAAAAAAAAAGAAAGAAAGAAAGGAAAAACTTACATGCTTATATAAATACCATTTTCATCATAGAAAAAAAAGGAAATGGACATTTGACACGTCATTGACTAAGATTAACAGGTGGATTAAAGAGTTTGCACTTTAATTTCTGCTTCTTTATTACTAATGCCAAGCTAGATTCTAACATCATATTCATCCACATATTAAAATGTGTCAAGGATTATTAATAAGTAGATCAAGATGTATTTGTTATTATCTACTTCTGAACCAGCAATTTTCTTAATGTGCTGTGATTAGGATCTGTGTTCACTGCTCCCAGAGGGAAAACTCCAGTTAACCATTGGGAAAATCAGGCTCCCTCACAGGTTAAGTGCTACTTAAATGAAATGCAGTCCTCATCTCAGAAGATTGTAATGAACTGTGTAAGACTGCAAATACGAAGTGTTGATTCTACTCCCAGGGATATAGTTCAAGTCTAATTCATTTGTGTCCTGTCTAATTTGGCACCCAAACAGTCTCCCTTGATTTACATTCAAGGGGACAATAGAACTTAAGATGTAGGCTTGATATCACAGCACATTGCAAAATCAAGGTGTTTTTTCTACTTTCTTAAAGTCACTAATTTTGACGTGGAAAGATGACTAGATGCAGTCTTTTGCTGCAAATATTGTAACAATAATATTAACCAGATCTAAACTGAACAAAGAACAATGAAAAACACTCTATTTCCCGGTTCAATACCCTTCTTTTTTTTTTTTCTTTTTTCTTTTTTTCCGAGGCTGAGTTTCTCTGTGTAGCCCTGGCTGTCCTGGAACTCACTCTGTAGACCAGGCTGGCCTCGAACTCAGAAATCCACCTGCCTTTGCCTCCCAAGTGCTGGGATTAAAGGCGTGCGCCATCACGCCTGGCAATACCCTTCTTAAACTTATGAACTACATGTAATATGGGAATTATCAAAAATTTGGTGAGAGTTAAATAATATGCTGCATTAACAAGTTTTCAATAATTTGTTATTTTAGTTATTAACTTATATTAATTATATATAATTATATAACATGTACTTCATTATGACATTTTCATAAGTGAGTGTAATAGATTTCATTCACATTTATCCCACATTATCCTTTATTCTTCCCTATTCTAAGTGATCCGCTTCTTCCTAGGCTGACTTCTTTATTTAAAAGTACATAGCATCTTGCCGGTGGCTATATCACTGAAAATGTCTCATTCTCTCCACCAGTTAAAAGCCTGAAAGTCTTCAGGGAGCAGTTGGTCCTTGTGAGTCCCTCCCCCTTCCAGGATGGAATACTGATAGGCACAGTTTTGGGTTGGTCCTCTCTGGACTGCTGCTGTAAGTTCAAGAGTGAAATGACAGTGCCATTCACAGAACACAGAGTTGCAGAAGGCCCCACCTCCTTTTCTGGATCTTTTCTTCTTCCACTCTTCTTCTGGGGTAGTCATTGACCAAGAAAATGTGTAATTCATTGTATCCACACAGACATACATTGTGTCTCTGCATATATGAAGCCAAGCCTGAAAAAACTACATTAGATTACTAAAAAGTATTAATGTGTGTAAGAACAAGGGTACAATTAACAACACAAATAACTCAACTTTAACTAAGTAATGGAACTATGATTTAGTTACAAATTTTATAGACACAAAGAAATTAATATTTATCTTTTTCAAATTATTGAAAATGTAAAATTATTATATTTGTAGTATTATGGTTTACGAATCACCCACAAACCACACAAACATTGACCTTAGTCAGACAGAGATAAGTTTACTTTATGCATACCCTAAGACTAATCAGAATTTGGGACTAAGGCTACAACCCCGAATGGCTTCTGTGTCAGTTTACAGAGACTATAACCACAAAAACCACAGTGAACTCAAATGCAAATGCAGGAAGTGCTGCCTGGTGGTTGGCTCTGACTCAAGTCATTTTAGACAGAACTGTTCATATTGCCCTTTAATTTCTTAAGATTAACAAAACTCATATAGAATATAACAGGATAGGTGATCGGCATGACATTTCTCTGAGGTAATTTTTCTGTGTCAATGGCTGGCAGGCGTGGAACAAAATAGCTACAGCTACGCTGGCAGTAGAAGTAGGCCTCTCTATTTGTTTCCATATCACCTACTAAGACATAGTTTAGGCCACCAAGTAGGTGAAGTCATGTCACGTTCAACTTACTGCTTACACACTGGACTCTTGGAATATAAATTTTAGTGATTAAAGAAACTTTAGGAGCATTTCTCAACTGTGTTAAATACTACACATCTCATTCAGTTACAAATTAAGCACTTTGTAAAAGAGAAAAAGTGTTTCTAATCTCCAGTTTTGTTTGTACAATATTTGATATTTCTTAAAATGCATTGAACCCCAATAAGTAGAAAAATGAGCAGATTTTTGATATATTGCTCATTTCAGTATCAAATGGAGGGTGGAAGAAGCAGAGTAGATATCTTAAAATTGTCTTCAAATATCAAAATGAGCTATTCTCATGCATGTTATTTTTAATTCCTATCTCATCTAGACTTAAATTTGTAGTGTAAAATAGATTACTTTAGTCCATAAAATGTTTTGTAAGAATTCAAGTCAGTTATGCTAGAAAAACAGTAATGACAGAGGACATGCAACATCTTCCTATTTGAAAATATTGAAAATGGAAATTCAAGAAACAGTCATAAAGTAAACTAACAAAGATATGTACATAAGAATATGCACTTTCTGTTAAAGTAACTTTTATTTCTTCATATGAAATTGTTGTCCAGGAAGCTTACTGCCTTTGTCTGCTACCTTAGGCCTAATCCTAGAAGCTTCTAACCTTCCGCACAATCTTACTAGGCATAGAATATTTTCAGCATCTGAGACTTACTGCTGTATTAACTAAACATTTGTAGTTCTTTATGAGTTCTGGCTAGTTGGTTTAACTCAGCTATTCTGGTTCAAAAGTTCTCTCCAAGCTGACTGATTCAATCTGGCATCTCTTTACTTCTCCTGAATTGCTCTCCTTGGCCTCAAACTAACTTTGGTAATATGTTATAATCTTCAGTCTGCTTTTCATCCTCTGGCTTGTTCTATCTTCATCTGAATCTAGCTTATTCTCTCTCCAATCTGCCTTTCTAAAACTCCCAACAAAACTCCCTCCCCTCCCTCTCTGCATAGCTCCTTAAGTATCTTCCTTTCCTCTTTCTTTTCATGAAATTGGGTATAACCTATTCTGTAAAATCTTTTTCTGATTCATCACTTTGACTGCCATTCATTTAGACATCATTTTCAAACATGGGACTTTCATTGTTTTGGATTAAGATGTGTACTGAGAGTATGTCTATATTCCAACCAGTGGGATTAATGATGTTTGCTGAGGGCAGAGGCACACTGTCTTAGTCAGGGTTTCTATTCCTGCACAAACATCATGACCAAGAAGCAAGTTGGGGAGGAAAGGGTTTATTCAGCATACTTCCACATTGTTGATCACCAGAGGAAGTCAGGACTGGAACTCAAGCAGGTCAGGAAGCAGGAGCTGATGCAGAGACCATGGAGGGATGTTCCTTACTGGCTTGCTTCCCCTGGCTTGCTCAGCCTGCTCTCTTATAGAACCTAAGACTTCTAGCCCAGGGATGGTACCACCCACAAGGGGCCCTCTCCCTTGATCACTAATTGAGAAAATGCCCCACAGCTGGATCTCATGGAGGCACTTCCCCAACTGAAGCTGTGGCAACTCCAGCCTGTGACAAGTTGACACACAAAACCAGTCAGTACACACACCATAACTAGAAACAGGTGTTTTCAGTAAACAAGACAATCTTGGGCTTTATGACCTGACCAAATAGTCTGTAATAGCTTTGAGTTCTTTTGATATTTGTTTGCTTTGTGTGCAGGTTTGTGTGAGTGTAGTAGTATGAGTACAGTGGGTGTGACTTGCCTTGGCACTAATATGACCATCAAATGGTAGCATTTGAGTCAGTTCTCTCCATCTACATGTGTCCCCAGTGTCAAAGTGAGGCCATCAAGCTTGTCCTTACTCACTGAACTATCCCTCTTGCCATATGTGATTTAGTTATTTTAATGATTGCCTCTTATTTAGTTGGCAAGTGCCATGTCACTGATTTATATCTATTTTATTTTATTATTATTTTTGGTTTTTTGAGACAAGGCTTCTCTGTGTAGCCCTTGCTGTTCTGGAACTCATTCTGTAGACAAGGCTGGCCTGGAACTCAGAACTCTGCCTACTTTAGCCTCTCAAGTGCTTAAAGGTGTGCACCACCACTGCCAATATCTCCTACTATGAGAAATTTGCATGTAAAATTGCTGATTTATTCAAGTAATCTCTGGTATCTCAAATAAATAATTCTAGTATATTCCTAATAATTGTAAGAAAAAATACTCTTAAATATTATCCCTAATATACATAATTTGGTAACTCAAGTTGCCAGAAACATTGTTCAAATACAGTTTAAACAGAGATGATTAATAAAATGCAAGTTGTAAGTAGCTAAAAACATTTTACTTCACTTGTAATCAAAAACACGTGGGAGAGTTTGGCCAAAGTTTTTGAAATTAAGAATTAAAAATATACTTTTCACATGAAGTTTTAAATTTTTATTAGTTCATTGAGAATGCCATAGATATATTTTGATTATATCTATCCCACTAACTTAGCTCTTCCCAGATCCACCTGCATCTATACTTTGTGTCTTCTCCACACCCCTACCACAATCCTTGAAGTAGAAGCATATGGTAGTGTCATGTGATACAGAGTGATGTGGTATTTTGTTGAGACACGACCCGTGGGAGGATACATGATGTTTGAACAAAGTATAAATAGCACTCATTGGACAGTAACAGTCTTTTGCATAGCTAGCTTGGTATTCTATGTTGGCCTCTTGTCTTTGCTGCTCTTCACTTCATTAAGTGAGGAACCGAAGAGAACTTCTCCTGGAATCCTGACTGGTTCTGACTCTTGTCATTTTGGTGGAGTGTTGGTGGTTTGTTCTAGATTGTGCCATACTTCTGATTCATGTATGGTTTTCCTGGTTGATTTGCATGTCACTGGGAAATTTCTGAAGGACTCAGTTTCCTGAATTGGACTGGATTTCTACTCTTATATTTGTCACTTACTTATAACCTGAGTGGAGAAGTAGAAAAACAGATGGCTTCTGACCATCCATGTTGACATACTGGTTGTGTCTAATGAAGGAGCTATCATATGGAAGATGGATATCAACTCTGCTCTTAAACTTCTGCTTATCTTGGGACCTTTACATCTTAGCAGGATTCTGAAGCTATTGATGGCAAAGTCCAGGCCCCTCAAGCTTTGCATACTACTACTGTAAAGACTCTAAAACATTTGCAGTTAATTAAACATAAAATCAAGCTCTAAATCCTAAATATGTGACCCATATATTTTGTATTTTGTCTCCTATTCTTAAAGCCTTGTTATGTTAGGCTATCACACTCTGGTTGTGATTTTCTCTTACGTAACTCCCACCATATACATGAGAACAGTCTCAACTGATCAGTGATTACTCCTGAGTAGTTACAATGAGCACACTGTGAATTAAGACATCTTATTTTTATTGTGCATCTTTTCCTCACAGGGAAGTCTCTTCCCATCAACATGAGCCTTGAAAGGAGATCCTTATGAACAGTCTGGGTGTTCTTTCCTAAGAATTCTCATCAATGAACAAATCCATTTCTCTGTTAGACTTGGGTGCTATGAAAGAGCAGTGTCATATCTTGACTTCTGAGCTTCTCTTCATCATCCTTTATAGTTTCATTTCATTTCTAACACAAATAAACTTTGTCTACACCAGTTTATCTTTTAAAATTATGCTTCTATCCTTTCTTCGACTCATTCTTCCCTTCTGTGTCTTTTGTTCTTCACTTACATCCATGTAAGTCTTGTCAGGAAATTTCTGCCATACAAATAGCATAGTTCTGTAGTTTTGGATGGAGAATGAATTGATGTTTCAACAGAATTCCATTGTTTCATTGTTTTATTGAGATGGGCTAGAGCAAGTGTTTTCTGTTTTGAGCATGCTCTTTAGACTAGGTTTGCACTTGGGAATAGTTCCCTTTATGATCTTTTAATCAGAATTAGATCTTCGCAATTAGATCTTGAGAATGAATTTCTTCATTTATGAGATGAGATTTCTTAGAAAAGAAGACCCAGGCTGTTCATCAGGATCTCCTTCCAAGGTTAGTGTTGATGAGAAGAGACTTGTCTGTGAGGAAGAGATGCACAATCAAATAAGATATCTTCATCTTGAACTTCCTAGATTTCAAAGATTTGAGAAGAAACATTTCTATTGTTTATGAACTATCCAATCTATAGCATTTTAATTAAAATTAAGACAGCATCTAGGCAATGTAAAAAAGAAAAGAAATATGACAATTTCTTGTTGTTACAAGGTAAAATTCAAAATGCTTTGTTAAATTGTAAATATTACAAAATTATTTGTACATGGATGTGTGGGGGGGTATGTGTGTGGAGGTGTGTTTGTATGTGTGTGTACAGGTTTGAGTAAGCTATGTACACTTGAATACAGTGCTCATGAAGGCCATAGAAGCATATCTGATCCTTTAGAGCTATTGTTACATGAGCTATGAACCACTAAACATGTGTGTCCAAGGAAAGGGGATAACATTTGAAATGTAAATAAAGAAAATATCTACTAAAAATTTTCAAAAAAAATAAAATATCATTCTGGAGAATAAAAACAAATTGAATGTGGATCCTCTAGAAGAACAGTGCCTACTATTGACTTCTGAGTCATCCCTCTTGAAGGGAAATTCAGAAGATTAAATATAACTTTACCATGGTAAGAAAATTACAGTAATACTTGACCAGGGGAAAAGAAAGTGCTGACTTTGAATATGCCTAAGAGAAATATCGAGGGATTTTGAGACATATCTATCTAAGTAAAGATGGACTTGTTTGCAGACAAAACACCATCAGAGGAAATGCTTAAGCATTAAAAAAAAATTTAAATTTTTACATTAAAGTCATGCTATGCCACAAAAATCAGAATTTTAATTATCTCCTTAAAATAGTTATAGTTATAGTTCGAATTCTATTCAAAGTCTGTTCAGTTAAGAACTAGAATGAAAGTCCACACTGGAATTATTTACAGAAATGGAAATGACTGCAAAATGCCTTTCTCCAGACTCAAGACAGCTATTTTGTGTGTCATCTCATAATTGTGGTTAGCTGCAATGAGTTATGTACCCACTGCTGAGTCTACTATGCCCCAACAGAGTGCTCCAAACCTATAGTCACACAGATGATTTTGATTATCTAAGGAGGATAAAAAACAATATTGATAGTTAGAAAAATGGGAGAAATTTGTAGAAAAGGTAGAGAATGGACCGGTATAGTTGAGTGCGTGAGAATTGTTACTAAGCCTGAGATTTGTAAAATACTTTACAAAGTTATTTTACAATTATTTTAAAATCTAAAAAGAAGTAATCAATAAGCATTAATTAAAATAAATGTAGCAATGTTTGTAAAAGAGCTTGGGAGACAGACACACAAAGAAAGTCAATTACACATGCACTAATTTCTGCTATCTCTTACGAGCTTTATTGACAATGTAGACAATATACTCTCTTGGAACCACTAGTCCAGTAGAGAACATGAAAGAGGAAACTTGTATAGGCAGTGCTTTCTATTGTTGATCAGGAAGCTTCAGGTAATATATACTTTCAGCTTTTCCTTTCTGGAGTAACAGGTTGGTAGAGTGGTTGTACTCAACGAGCAACAGAAAAGTTTTTCTTGTTCCTGAGAGTGAAAAACAGTGAGAAATATCACAGAAAATGAAATAATATCAAAGAAACAATCCAGAGAGTATGTCAAGCATTAGAAATAGGGAGGTATGGAGAATGGATAAATGCCAAGATGGATGCTATGCTCAGCCCCCTTCAAGTACACGCACTTGTTCTTATCTGTAAATACATATTTGACACTCTAATGTGAAGGAAAAACAGTGACAAAATAAGGGCTTCATAAAATGTAGTATGTAATATATTAAATATCTGAACATGTAGGTAGTCTGGGGTGGTCTAATACTAACAGCTGCAGAGTAAGAAAATTGGTTTTAGCATTACAAAGACATTCAAGAGAACTATTAAAATCCAAATAAACAGGTCTAGTATACACTTTTAAGAACTGATGAGGATACTGATAGTTTGACAACGTGAGTCCTCCAAATTTCTTCTTGTATAAGATTGAATGGGTTTTTATCAAAACATGATATTCTTATTTGTCTCATAAAAGTCTTAATTTAATTAAGGTTAGGATCACTATTCTGTCTCTTCTTTTGGTTAAACTTGCATAGAAATCTTAATATATTCTTCATTTCAAACGTATCTGTTTCCAGGCAGTGGTGGTACATGCCTTTAATCCGAGCATTTGGGAAGCAGAGGCAGGCAGATTTCTGAGTTCAAGTCCAGCCTGGTCTACAAACAAACCATGACTCGAAAAAATATAAAAAATAGAAAAATAAAAAAAAAATAAAGAAAAAATAGTAAAATATTTGTGACTTGAGCTATCAGGCTTGAACAAAAATATTGTCTTCTACAATATATATACTCAAAAGTAACATACAAAATCATAGTCTCTTGATACTTTCAGAAAGTTTCTGGGTTTTGTTGTTGTTGGTGGTGGTTGGTTGGTAGTTGTTGTTGTTTGTAAGCCATACTCCTAGGTGTTGTCGCCAGTGGCTACACACAAACTGGGTCTCTGGAAGAGAGGAAAGGGCTTAGGAAGATAGAGGAGTCGGACATAGAGAGGAATAACCTGACTGAGCCAAAAGTTCTGATCAGAGTCCAATGTGTATTTTGAATCTGAGAATTAAGTAGGCAGGGGAAACCCATCCCCTAGTAAGCCAGGATCTTGTGGCCAAATTAGCATCTTGATGTTCTGTCCTGGAGGCAGGTGCAACAACTCAGCAGGGCTTGGCTCCTAGCAGGAACTTATGGAAAGAGGCAGAGAAGTGGCAGACAAAAGGGCTTTGTTTGTTTCAGGAAGCCTCAATGTAGATGGGGTGGCTGCTCTGTGTCAAGGTGAGGTCTGATTCAGCCAGCTTTTGGCTGAGGGAGGTTACACCTAGCTATCTTTGCAAAAGTGTAGACCCATGATAGTTCACAGGCTTACACAGGTAGGGGATGAGTGCATCACTTCTTGAATATTGATCCAGTGTTTGGCAATGTAGCTTAATGGTAGAGGACTTAACTACTATGCATGAGGTCCTGTGTTCTATCACCAGTATTAGCAAATGTGTATATACTATAGTCTGTCAATATTCACTTTCAGGTTCAAAATGTAGACAATTTCTATGTAATATGATTATTGATATGCAAATATTTCACCATTTTACTTATTATAAATTAAAGGGTAACTTAGCCAGGCAGTGGCTGTTAGCATCAGGACATCCAAAGCCTGTGGTGATGCATGGGCAGGTCCACAGACCTGTTGCCAGGGCAACAGCCACCATATTCCCAGAATCCATTGGGCTCACCTCCCACCTTTACCTATGGCTGCTACATCACAACCCATATATATACAGGGAACATTCCTCTATCTTTCTCTCTCTCCCCCTCCTCTCTTTTAGCGTCACTTTCCCCCTCTCACCCTCTTATACATGAAACTGTTTGGGCCTATAGTGTGGTATGTTCTGACGTGACCACCTTCCAATACATCATTTGGTGCCAAAACCCAGGACATGGTGGTTTGCATCAGTCAGCACTGCTCCGCTGCTGCAGTGGGGCGGGCAGAGGTCATGACCACATGGATTGGTCCTAGCACCGGCAACCACGGCTGCCATGAGTATGAAAGTTTGAGGCCCCCTCAGCAGGTGGCTACAAAAATCACAGGCTTTCATCATGGAAGCAGCCCCTGCTGAAGACATCACCAAGCTGCACCCAAGCTGGAGCTGCAGGCTGCGGGACATAGGAACTTCTACCACGTGCGCCATGCCCTGCCTGGTCTGTCGGGGGTTAGCCTCTGTTCAGGTCTACACCTACATATTCAGTTCATGTTTTCCAATTACCAGTCTGCTATAATTCTCACACAGACACCAGCATATTAATTGGTAGGATCAGTCAAGGGGAGGACCTCCAACTTTCCAGATTCAGCCTGGCCAGCCTTCTCTGGGAACCACGGGGTTTACAGTCACACCTCCCAGTTGACATACGTCTTAAGACTTCTACCATTGGTTACCCCTCCCTCGGAAGCAACTCTCGTTCCCAATCTTTTTCTGGGCTTTTACAGCCGAAAAACTCTTGGCTGCAGGGTGGGTTGCCTTCCCATAGCAGGCCGCTGGGGTCTGCTGGGTAGCCACTAGGGGTTTCTCATGATGATTTGAACCACTAGCTTTGGCTATTAACTCTTCGGTGCTTGGATTGTTCTCAGGAAGTTGGCATGAATAATCCAACCACCCACCAATGGGTATTGGAATGTCTTCGAACCATACCTCCAGGCACCCCACTGGGATGTCTCCTGAAAAAAATCTCAAATCTTTAAAACTAAGGCCTGACTTGAAGGCATCAAAATTAATATATCTCTGCAATAAGATCTGGATTAAATATCAACTAGATGGAAGGTCAAAATGGCCACTTAATGACACCCTAGATCCAACTATTTTAAGGGATCTTAATACATACTGCCAGTGAACTGGTAAATGGAAGGAGGTTCCCTATGTCCAAGCATTCATCTATCTTTGTTCCAATCACTCCTTGTGCTCTTCTTGTTCCCCAACCCAAATTCTCTTAGCCATGAAATCTACACAACCTCCTCTAGATGACGCTACAATGCTACATCCAGCTAATGAACCACCCCCTTTTCACGGCAGACCTGTCTCCACACCACCAAAAACCAAAACTGCTGCCTCAGTTTCTCCTCCTCACCAGGATACTCCAGAGCCTGCTAGCCCTGCCTCTCGAGATCCCTCCCCCTCGAATGTGCCAGCTGTGGGCCGCTCCAAACACCCCACATTGGCAGCTACCTTCACTACTCCTGTTACCTGCTCTAAGGCTACTGCCAAACCTCCAAGTCCTTCCTCCCCAGAGACACCTGACCCAGCAGCAGTCCTACCTCTAAGGGAAGTTGCTGGAGTAGATGGCCTTGTCAGAGTACATGTTCCTTTCTCGCTTAGTGAATTTTCCCAAATAGAAAGCAGGCTGGGGTCCTATACTTCTAACCCTTCCAAGTTTATTAAAGAGTTCCAGTATAACACTCAATCTTACAGCTTGACTTTCCATGATGTTCATATGATCCTTACTAACAATCTACTTCCTAAGTAACTCAGAAGAGTATGGGAAGAGGCAAGAGTGCATGCAGATGGACTCCACCAAACAGACAACACATACCCAATTGGCTCTGAGACCCTGCCAGACCAGGATCCCCGGTGGAATTACAATTCTGCATGTGGTATTTTAGCCAGGGACAGGTTCATTACATGCCTTCTGGCCAGTCTTAGAAAAGTGGCCTTAAAGCCAGTAAATTTTGAAAAACTCCAAGAGGTTGTCTAGGACAAGCAGGAGAATCCATCTCAATTTTAGAACGCCTTACAAAGGCCTTATTACAACATACCAGTCTGGACCCTGAAAGCCCAGAAGGTAAGTAACTTCTGATGACCTACTTCTTTTCCCAGAGCTACCCCAACATAAGAGCTAAACTTAAAAAACTGAAGAGGGGACCCCCTAACTCCACAGGCAGAAATCTTAGCACTGGCCTTCAAAGTGTACCATGGGAGAGATGATAAAGTCCGCAAACAAAAATACCATATGCTGGCAAAGGCTGTCCGACCAGACCCAACCACTATCCCGGACTCCTAAGATTCAGAGACCACCAGGCACAAGTGTGGTAAAAAAAAAAGTCACCGGGCAAAATCCCGCCCTAGGTATCATCAAGAGGGACATTGGACTGTTGATTGCCCTCATGTTATGCAGAACAAAGGGGCATCACTCCCAGATAACCCTCCAACTGATCCCCTAGGCTTGGCTATGGCAGACTGAGGAGGCCCTAGCTCCCCTGACCCGACCACTGCCATCGCTAGCAGGGAGCCCCGAGTAAATATCGAGTTATGTGGGCAGTCCATCTCCTTCCTCTTAGACACTGGAGCCACTTACTTGGTCCTGAAGGAGTTTTGGGGACCCACTTCTCCTTCTGGTTCTCCTATTGTTGGGATAGGAGGACAACCATACTTCCGTACGTCCCTCTCCAGATCCCACCACTTAGTTGCATTTTTAGGGGTGTACCTTTTACCCATTCCTTTTTGGTAGTACCAACATGTCCTGTCCCTTTATTGGGAAGGGATCTTCTAGCTAGGCTGGGAGCCTCTATTTCCTTTGCTTCCCACATTCATCTAAACTCTCAGGCTCACCAGCGGTTCCTCTGCTCCTTCTCCTAGCCAGGCAACCTACTAATACTACCATGTTATTTCCTTTACCAGCTTCTCAGGTAGATCCCCGAGTCTGGGACATCCAGAACCCCTCTGTTGCTAAACACCATTCTCCTGTTGTCATCCAATTACTGGACCTTACCAGGTATATAACCTAAGCTCAATACCCTCTCTCTCCAGAGCCTCAGGGGACTTAAACCTATCATTTCTTACCTCTTGAGAAAAAAACTCCTTCGTCCCACCTCTTCTCTCTTTAACACTCCTATATTAACAGTCAAGAAGCCTAATGGTAACTATCACCTGGTTCAAGACCTCAGGCGCATTAATTCTGCAGTAGTTCCTCTCCATCCCATTGTGGCTAATCCTTACACACTTCTTTCC
>JADRCD010186081.1:12899-31265 GCA_019843815.1 Montemys delectorum | reverse complement strand
AGATAGATAGATAGATAGATAGATAGATAGATAGATAGATAGATAGAGATAGAATAGACAGATGATGGGGAATAGATAGATGATAGATGATAGATAGATAGATAGATAGATAGATAGATAGATGATAGATAGATAGTGATAGATAGAATATGATAGATAGATAGATGATAGGTAGATAGATAATGATAGAATATGATAGGCAGATGATAGATAGATAGATAGATAGATATACATACATACAGACAGACAGACATATATACATACATATGTAAATTTCAAAACTTTCAGGAAGAATATGGAAAATGTTTTTGATGTTATTTGCCAAAGTGAAAAGAAAATAAGATTGTCTCTGTCTCCTGAGTTAGATGTACTTCTGTGATTCATAGAGAACACGTACAACACCATGTTTCTTCAAAGTGCTGGTGAACAATCACCTAAGACCAAGTCCTCTTGATCAGTGCTGTGGGACTCAGTCCACATAGAACCACAGCAATTTCTATATCCTCATCCCTCACAACCACCCTAATTAGATTTAAAAAAAAAAAAACACAGTGTGGAAACTACTAGCTGAGTTTCTCTAAATAAGCTAGTAAGCAATTATTACCCCTTTGCTTTCAAAACAGCTGATAATTAAAGCAAATCCAACCTAATGTCTTCAAATAAATTTGAAGTCCACAGAGAACTGTCATGCATGAACAAATGCACTTTTAAAATTTTTTCTAAAAATTATAGCTTATAGTGTCCCTAGACAGAATGAAACAGCCTATCAGAGAAAACAAAGAAACTGTTCTTCAACATTTTTCCTTGCTTTGCATAAAAAGCCAAAATAGTCAACCAGTTATTTGAACCCATCATTTTTTAACTCAGAAAATCAGAACTAATGAGCACACCATAAAGAAGCTATATGTTCCTATTTTGTACTTAAGGGACGTGAGATTCTGTAGCCAAGGAGGATGTGTAACATGAGCAGAGTGTATAAATATTTAATGCTAAAGCAAAGACAGATGAACCATGACTGCCTGTTTTGCATTTTCCCTCTTATTAATCAGGCAATTTGAAAAGTAAAATTAAAGATAAAAAATTATATATGCATCATTAATCCACATGTATCCATAGGTACAAAGGAGTTTTTCAAGGACTAATGAATAAAACTCAAGCACACTAAAAAAATAGAAAATAGAACCGAGGAAGAATTACTGAAAGAAAGGTGGCCTAGTTTGTTTTCTGTTGCTGGAGTTAACACCATGGCCAACTGAAAGTTACAGACCATCGCTGAGGGAAGCCACGGCAGGAATTCAACACAGGAGCTTGAAGCAGAAACCAACAGAGGAAGCTGTTTATCTCCTTGCCTCTCCCAGCAGCTCAGTCATCTTTCTTAACACATCCTAAGCCCACTTGCCTAAGGATGGTACCATCCACACAGGGTTGGAACTTTTATAGCAATTACCAAACAGGAAAAATGTCCCACAGACATGCGCACAGGCCAATCTCACATAGGCATTTCTGCAGTCGTGGTTCCCTCTTTCCAAGTGTGTCAAGTTGATGGTGAAGACTCACTGGCTCTTTGCTGGCAGGTCCAGGAGAGAGGAGAGAACCCGGTCCAGCCTGGTCTGTCTGGGGCTGAGCAGGACGGCCAGTGTTGACAGCCCAAAAGAAACACACCAGGCCGGGAAGCTTGTCAAAGCAGGAACTCAACTTTATTACATCTGCCCCTCGCTTATAAAAGTTCGGGGTATAGGGTGGGGGGGGAAGGGGGGTTGGTGGGGTAAGAGGACATAAGAGGCAGGGAAGGGTGACGGAGGGTAAGGGGTAACTGACAGAGCCAATAGCAAAGCTTCTCATCAGCAGTGGTGGGGTAGAGGCAGGGCCAAACAGGCCTTGCTGAGTCACCCCGATACAGAAGTGACTGAGACAGGTCTCAAAACTCAAGCTAGGCTTAGGCGCTCCCACAAGGATGCAGAAACTCAAGCCAGGCTCAGGTTTGTCCTCAAGGCCGAAACCAGGGTCAAAATGGGGCCCAACAAAGACTGAGCACGGCAGAAGGGAAACAACGCACAGCATACAGCGTAAGTAACAGTGGATATAGCTTCAGTCAGTCTGAATAAGGTTTCTCATACAAAAACAGGAGGCTAGGCAGGAGGTTCATGCCCTAGCATGATAGACCATGGTAGTTGCCACCCAACATTAAGCATCATCCTTTGAGTGATGATGCCACAGCCATTACTCATCCTGAGAGAAGCCCAGGCAGGCCATGGAAACAAAAACAGTACTGGGCCACCTCAAGATCCCAGCCCTAGAAGCTGTTACTAACTTGCCTGGTGGCTCCCTTAAAGATCCCCCTTATTCACCTGATCTGGAACAGGTGAAGGAACAAAACCTTTCCCCAAGGACATCCATCAAGAACAGAGAGTGATAACTGGTTAAAAATTTCAGCAACAACAAATCCAGGAAACCCCATGTGATCTACATGGATGAGCTGAAAAGGACATGCTCACTGAGACATCAAAATTGAAGTCAAAGATAATGATGGAATCCTACGAGCGGTAAGATGGGGTTTGTGTGTGTGTGTGTGTGTGTGTGTGTGTGTGTGTTGTTGTTGTTTTTATGTTGTTTTTGTTGTTAGTGTTTGTTTTTTGGTTTTGTTTAACCATAGACAAGGGTAACAACTGATTTCTCACCAATACTAGGAAAACCAAATGGGAATAGATTGGGTTAGCATATTCAAAATGCTAGCCAAAATAGTCAACCAAGAATTCTATGTTCAAAAGCCTGCCCTTCAAAAATAAAGAAGAAATTGACATTCCAGATGAGTAAGAAAAGAGTCCATTTAATAAATAATCTTGCACCATTAAGAGTATTAAAGGGAGTAGTTTCAGATGAAATCAAGGGATAGTAGATTTTAGATGGTAAATCAAATCTGCAAAAAAGAGAGCACTTGAATAAAAGACTCAACAGGTCAGTAATTAACAAAAAAGAAAACAATGTCGATATATATATTACCTGCAAATTTTACTTCAGCATGATTTAAAAGGCAATTAAATAAAGCAATTGCTGTAAGCTCCTGTTCATGGGCAAACAACACATAAATATGTAATTACTAACTCACAGTTCAGAAATACTTTATAGCACAAAAGGAATAGGTGGGACTGGAGCTAAATAGGAGAAAAATATGTATAATATTGAAATAAGGTGGTATTCATTGGAAACAGTTATACATTAAAAATGTTATTTGCACGCCATATGGTGACCACTAAAACATGAGGCAGGATAAAGAATAAAATAACTTAAAAGGAATACTAGATGTCTAACATAAACCAGGCATGCTGATTCATGTCTGTAACTTCAGTGCTCAGGTGGCTGAGGCAGGAAGATCATGAGTCTGAGGCCACCTAGACATATACAGTGATGCCTGTCTCACAAAGGCAAGAGGGATAGCAACAAATAGACAGGAAAGGAGACAGTCACTGGATCAAGGACACAACAGATACAATCATACAAGAAATAGACACCAAAATGGCAGGCATGATTCATGCCTGATTAGTAATTTCTTTGAAAATAAATAGACTGATGGATCCAATAAAAAGCAGATAATGGCAGAACACGTTTTTGAAAACCACAGAATCCAACTTTGTGCCATGTACTAGAAGTATGCTTTAGATTCAGCACTATCCTCAGAGCAGAAGACGGCAAAGAATAGTGAAAATAGTAAGTCAATGCCGAGATGGGCAGATGGAGACAAACTTCAGTTCCAAAATTGTTACCAGAAACAAATGTTGATGGTTTATGAGGATGAAAGGGTAAATCCATCAAAAATATATGATCAATATAAATACATATACTCCTAAAAGCAGAGATCTAAAATACATGAAGCAAAAGCTGACAGGCTTGAGAAAGGAAACAGAAAATGCAATAATAAATTTGGAGACTTTGATGCCTCACTTTCAACAAGGAATAAAACAACTAGACAGAAAATAAACAAGAAAATAAATAGAAAAACAGACAACACTGTAAAATACTAACAGATATCTATAGTACATTCTACTTCACAACCATAGAGCATACATTGTTCTCAATGTACAGGAAATAGTCCCCACATAGGCCAACCATTAGATTACATAGAAAATGTCAATAAATGTTAAATATTAAAATTACATAATGACATGAAGTTCATAGTGAATCATAGAAACAAAGTTGAAGTTCACAGATATATAGAAATTTAATAACACATTCCTGAATAAACACAGCATCAAAGGAGAAGTAACAAGGAAAAAATTTTATATACTTCAGTGTGATAAAAGCAAAACTACAATATACTAAAACACTTGGATGCACAAAAAAGCATTACTTGAAGGGAATCTTACAGCCGTGAAGGCCCACATTTAGAAATAAGAGCATTCTAAATTCAATAAGCCTAACTCCCAAACTGAGAAATGAGAAAAAAGAACAAGTCAAACCATATGCGAACTTCAAAATAAAGTGAGAAATATCGGAGCAGAAATTATAGAGCTTGATAGTAGAAAACAACAGACAACAGTAATAACTAAAGTTGGTTCTTCAAAATAAAGCTTATTAAGAACGGCAAACCTTCCATTACACTGGCCAGGACAAAGAGGATACTTCAAAGACTTACATTAGGAATGGTGAGCTGGATTTAACACCAATATTGCAGAAACATAAAGAGATTATAAGGTAAAGTATGAATAATGGCTTGCCTGAAAATTAAAATTTGTAGTTCAAGAAAATCACTTTAGGCTGGTAATGAGTAGAGATGCTAAGTTCGTTGAATTATAAGCAGCTCACCCCTACCACCTACCCCAACACACACATACACACACACACACACACACACACACACACACAGCTTAAGGTAAATCTTAGGAGTATATTGACTGATTAATAAATTTTACCAAACACTTAAAGGGCAGTTCAGCTTTCCAACTTGGACCTGGCAGAATGGCTCCCAAAAAAGGTAAGGTAGCAAGAAGAAGGGCTGTTTTGCCATCAATGAGGTAGTGACCCAAGAATACACCATTAACATTCACAAGCACATCCATGGACTGGGCTTCAAGAAGCATGACCCTTGGGCACTCAAAGGAATCCAGAAATTTGCCATCATGAAGGAGATGGAGACTCCGATGTCCTCATTGACACCAGGCTCAATAAAGTCCTCTGGGCCAAGGGATTAAGGAATCTGTATCACATCCTACTTTGTCCAGAAAAAATAATGAAGATTCACCAAACAAGCTCTACACACTGGTAACTTACGTGCCTGTTACCACATTCAAAACTCTATAGACACTCAATGTGGATGAGAACCAACCTGCTGAATGTCAAATAAAGTTGCATAATTGCCAAAGGAAAAAAAGAGCATTTCATACCAACCTCACTAGCAGTTCACAAATTCACCCTCCACCCAAGTTTAAATTTGGACACACTTCCAAATTTGTTCTTTAATGCTAATACTGTCCTGATTTCCAGGGCATTACAGGAAAATAAAGCTACATATCAACATCCTTTGTGTATATATATGCAAACACTCTCAATAAAATACTAGCACCTTTGAGACTGCAAAGACAGCTCAACCAAGAGCTCTGACTGGTCTTGCAGAGGACCCAGGTTTAATTCACAGCACTCAAATGAATGGTGGTGCACAGCCATCTATCAATCTGTAACTCCAGTTCTAAGAAATCAAACATCTTCTTCTGGCCTCCATGTCCACTGCATGTACATGGTGGTACATAGAAGTGTAGGCAAAACACTAAAATTCTCTTTAAACATTAAAAATAACCCAACACCACATCAGAATTACTATATAACACAACTGAAGGGAAAAACAGAAATAAAGAGGAAAGGACATGACTGTTCCTAGGTATAGTGGAGGAGAAAGTTTATTGTAGATAAAAGAGAGATCATAGCCAGATGTAGGGTCATTTGTGAGAGTCCTGAGTAAACATGACCAGACTGAAACAGGACATGTGAGGAGAGGGGTAGGGGAAAGGAGAGGGTGAAGGAGGAGAGGACAGGGGAGGGGAAGAGGGAGGGGAAGAGGAAGGGAGGGGAGAGTAGAGAGGAGCTCCTGACCAAGAGGGGCAGCCTGGGCCAAGAGACTGGCATAGCTGGATTATATAGAGAAGAGCAGCTTGGGGGAAGGGCAGCTTAGACTAGAGTAGGGGTAGAGGGTGGGATATACCAGCCATACCCTGTAACATGTAGGGACTGAGGGATGTTGGGAGGACCCGGTGGCCAGGCCTGCTTTGATAAGTTAAATAGGCACCTCAGCCATTTGTTTGAGACTTAACATCATTTGAGTCCCAACAATATCAATATTGAAAAGGAAGGAACACAACACAATCTATTTGCAGATGATAGGATTTCGCATGGAGAAAATCACAAGGAATTAAAACTAACAAATACTACAAAGGATTTCATTGATAATATCATACAAATACTAATCAACTACTCAAAAAATAGTGAATTTCTACATTCTATTAATGAAAAAAACAAAGATTGAACTAGAAGCACAATTCCATTTAAAGGATCAAAAAGAATAGAATAGTTAGAATAAATTTAAGAAAAACTTTGGGACACATGTATGCTGAAGCCACAAAGTACCATTGCTCAAAATTAAGGCCACTCTCAATGCATCTGTGTTCACGTGCTGGGAGACAATGATTAAGCCAGCTGCATTTCCCTGACTGTTACCCATGTTCAGTGTACTTCCTATGAAAATCCCAAATGATAAGGAATTCTTGCTGAAATTGGTCCTAAAATGAATATGAAGAATTAATACCCAGAAAAATCTTGAAAATAAAAGATTAAAGTCAGATGACGCATCTTTCTAATTTCAAGTTCTACTACAAAGTAACAGTAACTAAGTGAATTTAAACTCCAGGAAAAATACAGATAGAGCAAAGCAATGGAATAAATTGAAAACTGAGAAACGAATGCAAATGTACATAGCAAATTTATTTTGTACAAGTGTCCCAAAATAACTTAACCATAATAAATAGATATCAATATGCAAAGAGTGAAGCTGGGCCTACATTTCATACAATATATAAAACTAAACTCAAAACATATTCAGGACCTAAATGTAAAAGCCAGAAAGCACACATGCATGAACACACAAAATTCATGACCCTGGCTCACAGTTTCTCAAAATGCCACCAAACTCTGTGTGTGAGTGTCTGTGTGTGTCTGTGTGTCTGTGTGTGTGTGTGTGTGTGTGTGTGAGTTCCACTAAAAGTAAATTAAAAACTGAGTTCCACATTAAAGATAATTGTGTTTATTAAGGCATATAAAGAACATGGAGGTTCATTCCACAGAACAGCTTGTTCAAAGTAAGAGTAGTTGGTAGATACTGTGCTCTTCAGTTTATTGGGGTACAAGCCTGGCATCTTTAGGGCTTAGACATCTCATTATATGAGGTCTGAAGTGTCCAGGACATGTCCTAAAAACATCCAAATTCCCATATAGAAGCCATGAAGCTCTTTGTGACATTGACTTAATAGTTACATAGCATCTCCCCATGATATTTATTGGGCAAATCTAGTGATGATGTGTCAGCCCAGGTTACAGCCCAGGAAGGGAGATGGCACCAAGGTGTGAGTCTGGAGAGACGCAGTGCCTTGTGAGTTTGTAGGTGTCTCCAGGAAGTCCACACTTAGATAAGAACCACACTCTTAGCTCACTTGCATTCTTCTTCACTACCCTTACCCTTGAAAGGAAAAGGGTAGGTAGGATTTGCAAGCTCATTAGTGCAAACCTTTTTCAAAAAGCCCCATTGGCAAACAATTTTCATGCCACAGAGATTGCCCATTCAAATAGTCAAAATTATAAGATTCAGATAGAAAAGAGAGTGTGTGAGTGTGTGTGTGAGTGTGTGTGTGTGTGTGTGCGTGTAATTCAATTAAACATCAAGTCAATGGCATTTAGTTTATTTGTTGACCCCCAAAAGGGAGACTCCACAGTGTTCTCTTCCAAACAAAGCTTGTGGGAGATGAAAGGATGAACATGGAGCTGCTAAGTCTGAGATACACACCGATGCCCTGAGCTTTGCCCACACACCCTCTCCCCTTACATCACCCTCCATCCCAAGCTCCATAATGGAGTCCTACAGCCTGCAGGAGGCTAAATTCAATTCATCGTCATTTGGTTTGTTCTGCCAGAAGGCCTGAGGCTGCAAAGTGATCTTAGGACAGTGAGATCTGTGAGCTTTCTTGCATGGAAAGGTAACAAGGGCTTCTTAAAGCCCACTGTGTTGGATCAGGGTGACTCATGCCCAGGAAAAAGAGGATCCAGCTGATGTACCAAAGTCAAACATCCAGCAAAAGTATGAGTTTGGGTAGGAATGGAGGATGGAGAAATAGAATCTCCAGGGAAAGGGGTGAAAATGGAGGAGGGCCATCAAAATCGCTGTTATTAAAACAACAAAGTCAGCCAACAGTAGATGAAATGTCCTAATGCCAATAGCTCAAGGTATGTAAAGTCAACTGGAAAAGCTACATTTCTAAGAGACCCTGAAAATCCAGCCATACCAGTGGCCTGGTAAGCAGGCTCAGGGAAGACTCCCCCACACACATATGCACACATACGCACATGTGCACACATTCACTCATTCACTCACTCCTCACTGGATATGCAGAAAGGTGGAAGTGGCATCCAATACCACAGGCAATATGAACAAGATAAGAGACTCCACTTGTACCCTAAGGGGTCCAACACCTCATGCTGGGTGGCATCTATCCTCAGTAACACATTATATGTAACCAACAACTGTGATCACTCAGTTCTTTGTTTCAGACTACTGATCAGGATAGAGAAAGCCTAGAAAACTGGGGCAAATGATCCAATACAAAACTCCTGCCCATATGCAGACCCCTCCCCACAATCAGGCTGCTGAAAGGCTCACTCAATTGCACCATTATTTAATTTCTCAGATTATGTACATACCAAAACTTCAGATTATTACTCTCCTTAGTCTAAAATCTCATGATTTTGCTTTCCTAACATATCCATTTATAGTGAACTCTTAATGAAATTTCCTTTCCCAGGAGGAGAGGAAGAAAAGGAAGCAATGGGAAAAACACATCCCATTCATAAAACGCAGCTCATATGAGAGATGGATGGAGAAGGGCCTCATCTGTGGAGTGGTGTGTGGACCTATGACATCATCTTTCTCCAGTGTCTGCAAGTTGACCATGCTCCAGAACCTGGAAGTCACTGTTCCCAACAGATACTGGGCCTTCCCCCTGCCTGTGCTGCCCTAGGCCATGACGCTTAAAAATTGGATTTCCTGATATAGTGGTCTCTGTGGTGCTATCAGGAATCACTGGACATTAAACAGTGTGGCAAATCTAAGAAAAACAAACAAACAAACAAACAAACAAAAAACAAAGTTCCCTTGTTAATCTGTGGCTCTGATTTAAGCCACACATTCTTTTGGAAACTGCTCCCAACCTATCTCCCTGTGGATGTTAGCTACTATGCCTGACAACGCTAGTTATATCTCTGCAATGGGCATGTTGAAATTGCTGTCCTCTCTACCCTATCCTACGCCATACATGCACACGTGCACACACACATGCACATACACAAATACCCTTCATGAGATTTTGCTTCCAGGATAGGCTGAGTGGAAATAAGGGTGTCCTTTTATACTGCTGATATCTCTCAGGGTTTGATACAACCTTTAAAAGTGACTTCCCTTCGTCGTTGAAATGTTTTTCAATAAGTGCATATTCCTTATTTCTCAGAAGCAAATTAAGTCACCCCAGAGAATCAGCTAGGATCACTTCTGTGCCAGGTACCTTACAAGCCCGTGAAGACAAATCTCACAATTTGCACTCCAGCCACTGCAAATCTGAAGACTATCTTTGGCTGTAGACAAAGAGCAGACCACCCATCTAGACAGAGCACGCTTGCTTCCTCACTGATAACTAGCTCTGTGGCCGCCTTCCAAGCTGAACATCTATACATCCAGGAGACACATTTCAGAATTCCAACTTCTAGAATTAACTGCGGCCTGAGGAGGAGAGTGGAGCCCTGCACTTTTCTCCATCTGTCTGCCCGGAACACTCTTGGAACCTAACTCCTGCCTTTGCAGGCTAAGCCAGTCATTGGTCCCAGTGCCTGGCAGGCCTGGCTTCTCAACAGGACTGCCTCCATTGTGCCCCAGAGCCTTGGGAAACATACATGTCTGCAACTATTTTCCATGTGGAAAGCTGGTATCTGCCCCTTCTTTCCAGCTCCCCATTACTACCTGGGATTCCACCACAATTGGAAGCAAGTCTTGGCAGCTCAGTTTTCAACTTCCGCTCCCTTTCCCCCAATGCCTGAAGTACATTAACGGAGATCGCAGGTGACATTCATCTATTTTGGAACAATGATTCGGATTGAAAGCTCTCACCCCCAATGTAAACAACTGCAGAACATGTTTCCATGGAAGTCTTCTGAGAAATTAGCTGATTCTGCTGCAGCAGCACTGATTTACGACAACAGTGGTGCAAGGCAGAGCCAACAGGCAGGCCCTCCTGACATGCGCTAAACATCTTTACTCCCTAAAATGGAATTACGTATGGTGCGGAAACGCTTTGGAGCAAAATTATTCCTGTACTCCACCGACAATGTGATTTCCTGGATTTACAATGAGCACTTGGGGAATTGTGTGCATTGCCTAAAAGAGTTAATATCTCTCCCAAAAGTGCTTGATTTTAATATTTGGGAAGTTTATAACCTAGTATACTACATTGCTTTACAAAAATGTCTTATGGCTACAAGCCTCCATGCATATGAAAATACTTTGTGTCTTTATGGGTAAAGATGCTTCTCTTGACAAAAGAATTAAATAGAACAGGTTTGGGCTCTCTGAATCCCCATCACTTAAAAATATGTGCAGTTTTCACATTAACACAATAGTAAAGAGAACATATGTAGTTATCCACCACCATTTGGCCAAAGGGCCACTTTGATGGTTGGTTAGACAAAGATAAATTACATTTCTCTTACCCAGTCTCTTTCCTCTGCCATTTGCTTCTTTTCAAAACAGCATTCCTGTCAGTCCACCAGGAGCAACATGCAGAGAAACTAAAAAAAAAAAAAAAAAAAAAAAAACCAAAAACTATGAACAGCAATAAAAAACTGTCCATGGCAAGAACCAGGGGCAGAGCAGAGGTGGGGGATGAGGGGCTTAATTAAACAGTAATACAGCCAGCGGGGAAGGAGCTAGTCACCAGGAAAGTGAGAACCACAACAGCTGAGAGGTGTCAAGATCATGATTGTAATGTGTGAGAAACACTTTGAGAGAGTGGAGATGTTTCCAGTCACATGATAAGCAGAAGGCTCATTGCCTTTTTCTGAATGAGAAAGCCACTGCTTTACCAAAGGAAAACATAGATCTTTGTTTAAGTAGTGCTCACAATCACTCCATCCAAAGACCACATAAATCATCCCCCACTCGGGCAGCCCACCCTTTGAAGACCAGGACTGTGTTGGGAGAGAAGTAATCCTCCCTCCTGGGGGCACCATAAATACAGCCCATTATCAGCCAGCTCCAGCGCTTGCAAACCCAAGGCCCCAGAAGTCAGAGCCCAGATGAAGCATGGACTAAGATCCAAGGCCAACTCTTCCTTGAGAAGTTTGACTCCAGCTCTCCTGACTTCCTGTGCCTGCCAAGTTGGAATGGAACCCCCCTGAGAACACATTTTCCTACCAAATCTACAAAGAGCTGTGCAGTGAGCCAGCAGCTGGAAAGAGTACGAAGGCAAGCCGTGCTCCGAGAGCTCACTGCGTGCAGCCTTCTGGCACCTCTGGGTAGTACCTGGCAGATGACCAAAAGTGAGAGAGGTAATAAAGTACAGGCTCCCAGGCCAGCCCTGGCCGGGCTCCTTCCCGGGGAGAGGATGACTAATGCCAGGCAACAACAGGACCACGTTTTCCTGCTCTCGGTAGAGGAGACACCAAGGATAACTCCAGATGTCGTGCCTACCTCACCTGTCCCAGGTGAGAAACACTGAGGCAGACAGCGCGGGCTTAGAAGCAAGAGTGAGCCTCTACAAATAAAAGTTTAATTGACTAGCTTCCATCCTAACGTGATCTGGGACAAGTGCTGTCCCAAGTCGTGGGCATTTTAAACATAACTGGAAGTCATCATGCCAGTCAGGTTTGGGGTTTGCTCAAGTTTCGAATCCTCTTAACTGATTACATGGCTCTTCGGTTCTCTTCAGTTCTCAGCACTTCATTCCGGCAGAAAAAAGGCAGGGTACTAAAAGCCAAGACCTATGGACCTAGGAGAGACAACCTGTCCTGCCCATGCAGTTGATCCAGGGCTGACTTTACTCCCTGTGGTCACCCCAAAAGGACAGTTTGGAGTATCTATTGCCCCAAACATAGTGGAGGAAAAGACTCTCACCCCTTACCTCCAGGTCATAACCATGATCTCAACTCTAAAGTACTGTTCTTCAGTGATTTCCTGGTTCTAAACAATAGTGTCTGCTGTACAGGACTATCTTCTACCATACTGGCTCCATCTTCAGGAGTTTGGCTGGCCCGGCTCACAAAAGATTATCATAGCTGGGTTTCTTGACTGTTGACATTCCTCTTAGAAAAAGGGGAAAGAGAGGCTTATAGGACTCTCAACTAAGTATCCAGCTACCCCTCCCAACCAGTGGCATGCTCTTCCCCCTTAATTGCCTCAGGGTTTCAAGGAGGCTAGAAAATATAGGTGGAGAAGGGTCAGGAAACTGGGCTGCATCTCCACTGCCACAGGAGTCATCATCTGTGTGCACACCTTCCAGGGTACCTGCTCTATGATCGCCCATTTTCCTGCTAATAACCTGTCTCCCATGGAAATCAGCCTAACCAACTCATTGATTTCCCAGAGTAAATGTGGACAGAAACATACCTTGGGTGGTCATTGATACCATGAGAGGAATGGATAGATGCTATTAATGTCTCCTCCAGGGAAGGCATTTTAGTAAAGGTGCCTATTTATGTTCATGTTACAGTTGGATCTGGCAATGTTTTCCTAGTAAGCATGAAGCCCTGGATCCAATTCCTAGTGTGGCATAAATCAGGCATGGCGACACACTCTTGTAATCCCAGCACTTGTCAGGTAGAGACATGGAGATCAGAGGTTCGAGGTTGTCTGTAGCTACATGGGAAGTCTGGGGTCATCCTGCTCTGTCTGGTCTTCTCATAAGATCCTTGTTGACAAAAGAGTAGGGATCAGAAAGCTTTCTGACAGTCAGACTATCCCTTGGTAAAGCCCAAAGAGATGCCACAGAGGGATGTGTTATTTGTTTAAAATTAGATAGCAAACTCCAGCTATCTAATAGTGAAGTGTGAAGACTCCACTACCAAAAGAAATCACTTAGGTCAAGAAAAGCATAAGGCCATGCACACACATGGCCTATCAAAGAAGTTTGCTGTGGTGTGCATGCCGCATAAAATACAGGCAATCCAGTTAAATTCGGAGTTCAAGTAAATAGAATGTTGTTTTTAGCATGAATTTATATATCCCATGCAGTATCAAGCAGATACTTATTCTAATGAGTTACTTGTTCTTCTGAAATCAAACTCAGAATCAGTTCCTTCTTGTGCTGAGTCTTATCACCTTCACATAGGAGTTCCTGTTAACACTGAGGGAGCCACGTTTATTCATGGTCCTGCCTGAAACAGCTGAAGCATTATTAGAGTCTGGCCAGACCCCAGGAGCCAGCAGAGCAGGAGAAAGGGGAAGCCAACATGTTACCAGCAACTCCTCCCCAGCTCCCAACTCCAAGAACTTCTGTGAAATGCTGGGAATTTCAGGCTGCCAGAAGCCAGAGAAGGAATATGAATCCAATTTGAAATGAGTACATCAGGCTGTAAATACAGGCAAGAGCAGGGAGCCAGGGGACCATTGCCTTCTCAGATCTACTAGGGTAGAATTGTCTTCAGTTGATTAAAAATAAATGGAGAGCCAGAGAAGAAAAAGGGTGACAGAAAGAGAGGCACCCAACTGTGCTGGAACTGCCATCTTTCTCTGAGTGCTATTGAAAAAGAAAGTCATCCAGAGAGTTAGAGAAGTAAGGCCTGGATCACTTCCTTGTGGGGCTTTCTACAATCTTCTCCTAGGATGATTCTAACTGCTGGTGAATAAGAAACCCAGTATCATTGCAAAGACTTCCAGAAATTCATAGTAGGGTGAAAAAGAAAATAACAATTACTCATGCCCCTGAGATTGAAAGATAACCCTTCTATTCCCTTCAGTTAGTCATAAATAGGCACTAATGCAGCTTTGGCCACTTCTAAATTCCTTGCCTTTTTTTTTTTTTAATCAGCCACGAGGCCCTCTCACTGTTACATCTCCTTCATTCCTAAGAGTGTGAATACTCCTTCAAATGTTTGTTGAGGAGCAGTAGTTCTGATTTAATGGATGTTCTTGCATGTGTTTGACTTTTTTCTGAATTGTAAGGGATTTTATATTTAAAATGACAACCCATGATATCATGTGTGTGTTTGTGTCTGTGTGTGTTTGCATGTATGGAGGTGCATATTCATATGCATGTTTGTGCATGTACAGACCCAAAGTTGACACTGGGCTTCTTCCTTCATCATCCTCCACTCTATTTATTGAGGCAGGGTTTCTCATTGCATCCAAAGTTGATTGGTTCTGGCTAGCTAGACTGCTCCAGAGATTCCCCCAGTCCTAATGTTTATACAGTGAGCGCTTTATTCGCTCCACCATCTCTCCAGGACTGTAGTCTTCAACTTTTAATGTGGATAAACCTCATCCTTGCACTTACAGTTGGGTCCTTGCTCTTCCTTACCCACTCTAAACCCAGAACCACAAGGCCTTCCTTTCTGGGTGCTTCCAGTTTTGTTATGCTTACCCTTTTAACCTGCTGAAAGGCATGTTCATCAGGAAGTGCTAAAGAGATTCTTGGCTAAATGACTTACCATGATATTGCTCACTGTGTAATGCAAACGTCTACAGATTTGAGATGCTGTCGCTCTCCTATGTTGATTAGTGGCTCCCATGTGCCTGGGAAGCCCTTCTTCCTTCCCAATCCATAGTTTACCTGAAGGGTAGACTGTGGAATGCTGCCTAGTTGACCTCTGTGTGCAGCATTCACTATTGATCATTCTACTAGAAGCAATCAGGGTCAAGATTCATAGTTCTCATAATGAAATGTGTAACAAGGACGCTTAGGAAAGAGTTGTTTTGGCTTACAGTTTGAGGTTACTCACAGCTGGGGATGTGAAGTGGCAAGAGAGGCTCTTCATGAAGCAGCTGGTCACACTGCATCCACACTCAGGAAAAGGAGGAAGACTCACACTGGTGCCGATCAGGCTCCCTGGCTTCATACTCCTCCCACTTTAATTCAGTCTGGCACCCAAACTACTCAGGGTTGATCTCTCTTCCATGAACCCCTCTGGAAACACCATCACAGGCATGTCCAGAGCTGTGTTTCCTGGTGATTAAAAACTCTCATCAAACTGACAGTGGAGAATATAAGTATCACAACTCTGCTTTTCTATTATGATTAGAACTGTCCTAAAGGCTAGGAAAGTTAGAAGACCTTTGCCTCCCTGCACAGAACCACAGTGCGTTTATTCAAGGATCCTGGGATGTCTCTCAAAACCTGGCATCTCCCCTTCCAAGGAGCTCCAAATGAGCCTGGCTGGGTCCACCCACAGAGTAAACTGTGCTACCTGAAGTGTGTAGGCCTGGAATCCTTTATCACCTAATTTCCCAGCTAATTATTAGTGTGAAGTAGGGAAATTATTGATTCATGTGTGTTACCATCCAAAGAAACTGCTTAGCCACCTTCTTTAACATATTCTTTAGGAATTCTAGGCATGGGGTTTACATCACTCTTCTCATTATGGCCACATAAGGGAAGGAAGGGTTGGTTTGTGTTCCAAACTGGAGGTTACCAGCTGATGCTGGAAGAGACAATGGCAGGAGTTGAAGTTCCAGTGACAGGAATGAGAGGCTGTTTGCCCACATCTGGATAGATGACAGAACGATCACTGGAACTAGACCCTAAACTGCAAAGCCCACCCCCTCCGACAAAGCACTACCACCCCACACACAGAGCTTCCATGATCTCCCCACAGAACACCACCAGGATAAGTGCTCAAACACACGATCCTGTGGGAGGCATTTCATACTCACACCACACGTAGACTTCTGTCTATTCTTCAACCTTTGCTCTGCTCCTCACTCTTGTAGTACCTGTGACACTAAAATCGAGACCATGACCTCCTCATACTGTCGAGACTTTTATCTGAAGGACTTTTGCAGGATTCTTACTAAGTGATGCATGACTGCTGCTTTCATGGGCTTCTTTTTTTTTTTTTTTCCTCATGTCAAGAAACCATTCTCCTATTCCTGTCTTATTAAGTTTTTATCAGAGATTGATGTAGAATTTTATCAGGTGTCCTCTGGGAGTTTGTGGAGGTCTTTCCTCTTTTAATCTACCTATGTGATATCTTTTATTAATAGATTTCTGAATATTAAAACATTATTGTATTCCTAGAATGGATCTATATGGCATATGAAACTGTTGTTTGCAACTGACTATGTATTATTTAGGGCCTCTGCTCTTTGATTTGGCAACCACACACTGCACCACACAGGAGCCAGCCAGCTCCTACATCAGCTTCATCCAACAATGAGAAGCATCTGAAGTGCCTCCCACTTTTCAGGTTGCACGCTCAAGTCTTAGGGAGTTCAACATGGCAGCAGTGAGCAGGCTGTGCCTGTATTGTTTGGTGTCTGTGTCACAGGGGAGTTCTTTATCCTTATTTTCTGTGTGGGGGGGGAGGTCCTTCACCCCTAAACATGGAGAGCTCTGGAGTCATCCTTAAGAATACTGAAGTAAAAACAAAACACTTACTAGAAATAAAGAGAAACTGGCACCACAGCTTAGTCGGAAACCATTTATAAAGCTATATAACTTAGGGCTTTGGGGGCAGGGCTCAGTAGGTAAAGTGCTTACTGAGTAAATGTGAGGACCTGAGTTCAGATCCCCTGCCCCCATGGAAAAGCCAGGCACAGCAATGTGTGACTGTGACCCCCAAGAACCAAGGACACAGATAGCAGAGACAGGCAGTCTCAATGATATGGCTTGTTCTAGGTTCAGTCCAAGGCTTTGTCTCAAAAAAGCAAAATGGAAAATGGCAGCAGAAGACACACAACATTGACCTCTGGTCTCTACAGACATACACAGATGAGAGTGTACGTAAGTAATAAGCTGCTGTAACTAACCCTTAGGCAACTTTGGACATTTCTCTTCGTGGCTATTAACCTGTAAGGGCTCACTCCTTTTTTACTGAGACATGGAAGTTTCTAATTTCCTGAGAAAATCTACTTCTTTCTCGGTTACGAGTCAAGTCACAGACAGGCCCACTGAGCAGCTTTTGTTACATTGAAGTGAACTGCAGTATCTTCCTATTTTCCATCAATCTTAGTTGCAAATCCTACATACTTGTTCTTCTTTTTTAAAATTTTTTAAATTATTTTATTTATTTTATGTATGTGAGTACACTGTCACTGTATTCAGACCCATCAGAAGAGGGCATTGGATCCTATTGCAGATGGCTGTGAGCCACCATGTGCTTGCTGGGAATTGAACTCAGGACCTCTGGAAAAACAGTCAGTGCTCTTAATCACTGAGCCATCTCTCCAGTCCCCTTCTCTTCTTAAATCAGACTTACGAGTGGAAAAGTCATTGTAATGACTGTTTTTAAATTCTTGAATTTGTCACTGTTTCTAATACATTAATTCATAGAGTTCTCTTTTTTTTTGTCACCTTCATCACTTAATAACGATCTTGAATTCATACCTCTGATTTTTAACATCACAAACATAAAAGATGTATTGGGAATGAGATGGAGTGTACTGTTGCTTCTCATTCTTGCTTAATAGCAAACATATTAATTTTTTTTTAAAATAGCCTTTGTGAGCTAGGCCTGTGACACATGCTTTTAATCCTAGCACCTAGGAGGTAGAGGTAGGCAAATCTCTGTGAGTTTGAGGCCAGCCTAGACTACAAAGGAAGCTCCAGAACAGCCGGGGCTGTTACAAGAGAAATCTTGTCTCAAAAAACAAAATAATAAAGTAATAAAATAAAATAGCCTTTATCTATCCTTTGATAGATACATGTCATACATGTATACAAGGTATCCTGACTCCATCCCCCCTAACTCCCCTCTCTGCCTCCCCCCACGTACACCCCGACATGGGATGGGAATCCCCCTTTCACATCCTCTTGTTTTGGGGATCACTGAGTTCAGATAGTGCTGTCTGCTGGAATGTTGACTTCATCTTGTGCAGTAACCACACTGTGGTGAGTTCCTGGGGGGGGGGGGGGGGGG
>JADRCD010186078.1:0-23043 GCA_019843815.1 Montemys delectorum | reverse complement strand
AAGGATAATAGATGGAAAACATCAACATAAGGAGCAAAACTACACCCCAGAAGAAGCAAGAAGGTAATCTTTCAACAAATCCACACAAACCTAATTCTACCTCTTACAACAAAAACAACAGGAAGTGACAATTACTTTTTCTTAATATATTAATATGAAAATTAATATTACCAACATATCCTAATTAATTGAAATCCAACAATTTGAGAAATTAGAAATTTGTTGATTGTCATCCAATGGTCTCTCTAATTTGGTAATTGGAGAAATAGGTCTAACATTGTACAATCTTTATACACATTCAGCTTGTTTGTTTGTGACAGTGTCTTGCTGTGTACAACATAAGGGTCTTGAAATCTTGCCTCTCCTGTCTCAGCCTCTCTATTAGTAATATTATTTATTTCATGTCTTTACACTATACTATGGTTTTCAGAACTTCTTATATATTCCAAAAGTGTTTATATACCCAAAAGAAACATAGATCATTAACTAGGGAGTTTGCTTATAAGAGAACAACATAAAATAAGACTGAATGCTTTGCCTGACATTTGTAACTCTTGTATCAAGTTTGAAGAAGAGGACTTTATAAGTTACTCTTTCTTTGAGATGAATGCTTTTCCAAATTCTCACAGCTAATGAACCAAATTCTTACCCTCACCCAATGTCTGTGCCACCCTCCAAGCACAACCATTGTTCATTGTATCAGTTGGTGAATGACTTTATGGATAGACCATCTTAATACCTACACCATTTCTTAAATGAATGTAACCTGTTTTCTGTGGGCTGAGAATAAATCACTGACTCAAGTCAAATAGATTTGACCATAGCAGGAAGTCTGTATCCAAAAATCGAGCCTAATATTCATTTCTTGGTGCAGCAGAACTATCAACTCTCAGCTTAGCTACAATGGAGATAAAATCCTTTGGTGATGTGAGGGTCATTGAAGTACAGCCTTATTACAATGAAATCCAGTGTCTCAAAATTGTTCTTATTTTGGGCTTGTACCACAGTAAGATCCAAGATTTTAAGCTCTACTAAATACAAAACAAACAAAAGGACTTTATATATTTATGTTCCTTTAGGAAAAAAACAGTAGTCATTTATTATTTTGAAGTATACAGTTAATATGTTTGGAGTTATTTAAAATTTATATTGAGAAAAATGTATTTTCACTGTAGCTGTAGACGAGCATCTACATAAGACTGTTGAATTGATTGTTGTTTTATATCAAACAACTTTTATAATACTTATTTGTATTATAATACTTTATAAATTTTAAGGAATATGACAAAAAAGATATTGTAGTTATTAAAGGGGGGTTCTCTGGGAGGAGTAGCAGTACAGAATGGAGACAAGAATGTGATTTAATTCTATTTACTTAAAATATGTTTTTAAATGTTAAAAAATTCAGATAAAATTGAAATCATGTAACTTTTTTCATCATAATGCAATAAACGTTAAAAAAAAATATGGCAAAGTAGTCCCCAAGAAAGTGATGGCTATATCCAGTGTAAGTATATCAGCCTTCCTTTTCTTATTTGTGAATGTTAGTAAATGTTGAAGAATATTGAAGTAGACTTTGGTACTGATTAATAAAGGCAGCTAAGATGAATTTAAAAGCTATTTAAGCCATGTGAATTAATTTCAGAATGAAATGAGAAGAGTGTTTGATGTGTGACTGCTCACTGAGCTCTTTCTCAGCGTTGATGTGATGTGATCTGAATTCTAACTGCATGCTAGGTTTCTGCATTGACTCTTGATAGAAGAAAACAGAAAGATGAGATCCCAGAGTTCTTGGCATCTTTCTGGTTCTGATTTCACTGTAGTTCGTGTGGCTATAGTTTAAATTTCAAGACAACTTCAATGGAACAGTTCCTCACTATCAAGGATCCTTTGTCTGAAAGGACAGGATTTAAAGCTTGGGTGTAATTCTATTAACACTATGGCTTTTCTCCTGCTGTACTTCTTTTTCAAACATTTTCCAGTCAGAAAATTTTACATTTTGGATTGACTGGCTTGAATTCCTATATTAACATCTGAATATTTAATACCATTTTTTATTAATCACATCTCTAAATACTTATTATTCCATGTTATTATGGTATTTTTGGTTTTGTTTTTCCTCTGTGGTTTGGTAAGGGCATTACAACATAGTTGCTTTTAAATCTGACTTGGTATGCCTTTGTTTGTTTTTTTTCTTGTTTCCAAATGATTTCATATTTACTCTTGACATTTTGCTGTTAGGAGTTGCTCCCAATCTTCCCACAATACCGTCAGCCTCAGATTTCAACACTGTCTTATCTAGTGATCAGAATACTCTGGATGGGACACATTCTCAACACAGTACTAGTCAAGATGATGTAGCAGGTGTAGAAGAAGCAAACCAAGGGTTTCCTGCTGTTCAGCTTGCTGATGCACAGGTGAGCTTGCTTGCTTTTCATGATACTGATGTAACTTCTTCAGGAGGGTTTTGAGCAGGCACTATCAAGTAGTACCTGGAGTTCAAATTAAATCTTTATTCTGTTTGTTGTAAAAGCCTTCATGCAAAATAAGAGCGGCCTTTAGAAGCACTTGGATTAATTATGAATGTAAATTACCTAATAGGTTATCATTAATTGAAAGTTTCATCATCATAGTTTTGTAATGGGTTAAAAATTGAGCGTGACATGTCTAGCAAGTTAAATGTTATCATATTTTACAGACATGTGCAGAGTTAAGACTTTATTAAGTGAGTACTTGGGAGACAGTGGATTTAGAATAAAGAAATACAGTAATTCAAACATGTAGATATCTATGAGTAGCAGAGTCTTTAAATGACTAGGACGAGAAAGTAGAGGTGAATGTGAATTGTTGAAGTAGTTCATACCAGTGAACATGAGATCTAGGAAAAATTGTTGTTTGTAAAAGTATAGACAGATACTGTGAAGTTATTTGGAATATATTTAAGTTTGAATGAATAGAAGGTAAGTTGGAGAATGGGGTATGGGGGATAAGTGGGGTTTTAAAAAACCGGAAAGTTATGTATTACAACTATTCATAGAATACATAACTAGATAAGAAAATTGTTCTCCTTCCCTCAGTTGTTTCCTTCCCTTCATATAGTAATAGAAAAGAACATTTCATCCTTTTCCCATAGTGATAAATAGGTTTATAGAAGAAAAGGCAGCTGTTAATACCTCACAGCCCATTCTCCTATTCTTTTCTTAAGTAAGTAATTTTTTTAACATCTTGACCACAGCCCTCCCTCCTCTTCTCCTAATCCCACCAGGCCCCTACATTCCCCATCCACTTATTCCTCTTGTCTTCAGAAAAGTGGAGGCCTTCCATGGATATCAATCAGCCATGGAATATCAAGTTGCAGTAAGACCAGGCACCTCCTCTCCTATTAAGGTTGGACAGAACAACTTAGTAGGAGGATAGGGACCCCAAAACAGGCCACCAAGTCAGAGAGCCCATGCTCCCACCATAAGGGGTCCCATAAAAACACCAAGCTACATATCTATAACATATGAGCAGAAGGCCTAGGACAGTCTCATGCAGGCTCCTTGGTTGGAGGTTCAGTTTCTGTAAGCATCTATGAGCCTATCTTAGTTGATTTTGTGGGTTTTATTGTAGTGACCTTCACTGCTCTGGCTCCTACAATCCTTCCTCTCCTTCCATGTGATTCCCCAAATTCTGCCTAATGTTCAGCTGCATCATTTTTCATCAGCTGCTGGGTGACGCCTCTCTGATGACAATTGTGCTATGCTCAATCTATGGATATAACAGAATATGATTAGAAATCATTTCATTGACATCCTAATCATTTATTTATTTATATTTGCCAAATGTGTTTGATTCTATACTAGGTCTCTAGGATATCTATCACCTGGTTCCTGGTTCTCCAGGTAATGTTGTGAGTGGACGCCCTCTAGTGGCATGGATCTCAAGGTGGACCAGTCATTGTTTACCTTCACACAATTTCTGTGCCAACTTTATCACAGCACATCTTACAGGAAGGACAAATTGTAGGTCAAAGGTTTTATGGCTAGGTTGGTGTTCCCAACTCTCCACTGGAAGTCCTGCCTGGTTACAGGAGATATTCACGTTTCATATACTCCATTGCTAGACGTCTTAACTAAGGTCATCTAGATTGTAGAGTTACCCTCATAGATTCCTGAAAGTTTCCATTGGACTGGATTTCTAGCTTGTCACAGAGATTCACCCTCCTACCATTCTAGTTGTCTCTCTTTATACTCTTTCTTTCCATCTTCCACCTACCTGATCACTCCTGTTCCCACCCCCGTATCATCCATTCAGGTTCTTTCCTCTGTCTACCTGTGTTGTCTATTCTTTTTCACCTTAACAGTGAGATTCATGTGTCCCCACCACCACCACCACCATCTGAGCCCTTCTTGTTACTTAATTTCTCTGGGTCAATTTTCTTGGATCTGTTGGCACTTGTTTTGTGACTGAGTATGTGGTCGGCCAATTTTGGAGAAGATTCTATGAGGTGAGGTGCTAAGAAGAAGGCATATTCTTTTTACATTTGGGTGGAATGTTCTGTAGATAACTGTTAGGTTCATTTGAGTCATAAAGTCTGTTAGACCTTTCACTTCTCTGTTTAGTTTCTGTATGGATGACCTTTACATTGTTGAGAATAGTGTGCTGAAGTCTCCCACTATTAATGTGTGGGATTTGATGTGTGATTTAAGCTTTAATAATGTTTCTTTTATAAATGTGTGTATCCTGGCAATTCAAGACATAGATGTTGAGAATTAAGCCATTATCTTGGTGGATTTTTCCTTTGATGAGTATGAAGTGCCCGTCCCCATCTCTTAATTACATTTGGTTGGAAGTCTATTTTGTTGAATATTAGAATGGCTATACCAGCTTGCTTCTTGGGTCTATTTGGAAAATCTTTTTCCAGTTCTTTACTCTGAGTTAATATCTATTTTTGATGTTGAGATGTGTTTCTTGTATGCAACAGCCTGATGATCCTCTTTTCATATCCATTCTTTTAGCCTGTGAGACACACACACACACACACACACACACACACACACACACTCCTTTTTTATTCTTTTTTTTTTCACATTCCAGATTTTATTCCCCTCCCAGTCCACCCTCAGTAACAGTGTCAGGCCTTGGGCCTCCCCGTGAGCTGTGTCGCACCTTGGGCCTGTCACTGGACCTTCTTTTCCTCAGGCTTCTCTCCATTTCTATCCTTGCAGTTCTTTCAGACAGGAACAATTATGGGTCAGAGTGTTGACTGTGGGTAGCAACTGCATCCCTTACTTGATGTCCTGCCATTCTGCTGGAGGTGGGCTCTACAAGTTCCCTCTCCCCACTTTAGGGCATTTCATCTAGGGTCCCCCCTTTGAGTCCTGAGAGTCACCTCCTGGGTCTCTGGAACATTCTGGAGGGTCCCCCCAACATCCTACCTCCCAAGATTGCCTATTTCCATTCTTTCTGCTGGCCCTCAGTGCCTCAGTCTTTTTTCTCCACCCAGTACCAGATCAGGTTCCACCTGCCTCCAGTCCCCTTTTCCTTCCGGTTCCTTCCTCCCCCCCCCCACCCCTTGTGGTTGCTTTCTTCTCCCTTGCTAGTGGGACTGAGTTGTCCTCACTTGGGCCCTTCAGCTTGTTGACCTTTTTGAGTCCAATGGACTATATCTTAGGTATTCTGTTGCTGTCCAAAGTTCCCTGTTGCTGGTGGTGGCAGGAGCGCGGAAGCATGGTCTTGCCCTGTGGAGAGTTGGCAGGTTCTTTTTTTTTTTTTTTTTTTTTTTTAAATATTTCCAGTAACATTTGTGGCTATTGTGAAGGGAGTTGTTTTCCTAATTTTTTTTTCTTAGCTTGTTTATCCTTTTATAAAGGAAGGCTTCTGATTTATTTGAGTTCAATTTTCTATCTGACCACTTTGCTGAAGTTGATTGTTCTCTGGTAGAATTTTGGGGTCACTTATGTATACTATCATATCATCTGCAAATAATGATATCTTTATTTTTCTTTGCCAATTTGTATCCCCTTGATGTCTTTTTGTTGTCTTATTGTTCTAGCTAGCACTTCAAGTACTATATTGAATAGATATGGGGAGAGTAGACATCCATGCCTTGTCCCTGTTTTTAGTGGGATTGCTTCAAGTATGACTCCATTTAGTTTGATGTTAGCTACTGGCTTGTTGTATATTGCTTTTATTAGGTTTAGGTATGGACCTTGAATTCCTTATCTCTCCAATACTTCTAACATGAAGGGGTATTGTATTTTGTCAAATGCTTTTTCTGCATCTAAGGAGATGATCATGTGACTTTTTTCCTTTGAGTTTGTTTATATAGCAGATTATGTTAATGGATTTGTATATACTGAACCAACCTTGCATCACTGAGATAAAGCCCACTTGATTGTGGTGAATGATGGTTTTGATGTGTTCTTGGATTCAGTTTGCAAGAATTTTATTGAGTATTTTTGCATCGATATTTATAAGTGAGATTGGTCCAAAGTTCTCTATTTGGTTGGGTCCTTGTGTAGTTTAGGTGTCAGAGTAATTGTGGCTTCACAGAATGAATTAGGTTTCTGTATCTATTTTATGGAATAGTTTGAGGAAAATTGACATCAGGTCTTCTTTGAAAGTCTAGAAGAATTCTGTACTAAATCTTTCAGGCCCTGGGATTTTTTGGTAGGGAGGTTTTTTAAAATGACTTCTATTTCCTTGTGGGATATAGAACTGTTTAGATAGTTTAACTGCTCTTGATTTAACTTTGGTATGTGGTTTCTGTCTAGAAAACCATCCATTTCATCTAGATTTTCCAATTTTGTTGAGTATAGGCTTTTGTAGTAGGATCTGATAATTTTTTGAATTCCCTCCATTTCTGTTGTTATATCTTTATCTTCATTTCTGATTTTGTTAATTTGTATGCTGCCTCTGGACCCTTTAGTTAGTTTGGCTAGGGGTTTATTTATCTTGTTGATTCTCTCGAAGAAGCAGCTTTTGGTTTTGTTGATTCTTTGTATTGTTCTCTTTGTTTCTGTATGGTTGATTCCAACCCTGAGTTTGACTATTTCCTGCCTTCTAAACACACTCCTCTTGGGTGTGTTTGCTTCGTTTTTGTTCTAGAGCTCTCAGGCTTGCTGTTAAGTTGCTACTGTAAGATCTCTACAGTTTCTTTACCAAAGCACTCAGAGCTATGAAGTTTCCTCTTAGCACTGCTTTCATTATGTCCCATAAGTTTGGGTATGTTGTGCCTTCATTTTCATTAAACTCTAAAGAGTCTTTAATTTCTTTATTTATTCCTTGACCAAGTTATCATTGAGTAAAGAGTTGTTCACTTTCCATGTGAATGTGGGCTTTCTGTTGTTTTTGCTATTATTGAAGACCAGCCTTAGGCCATGGTGATCTGATAGGATGCATGGGATTATTTCAGTTTTCCTGTATTGGATGATATTTGTTTTGTGACCAATTATATGGTCAGTTTTGGAGAAGGAATCATGAGGTTCTGAGAAGAAGGTGTATTCTTCTGTTTTAGGGTAGAATGTTCTGTAGATATCTGTTAAATACATTTGGTTCATAACCTCTATTAGTTCCACTGTTTCTCTGTTTAGTTTCTGTTTCAATGACCTGTCCATTGGTGAGAGTGGGGAGTTGAAGTCTCCCACTATTATTGTGTGGGGTTCAATGTGTGTTTTGAGCTTTAGTAAGTTTCTTTCATGAATGTGGGTGCTCTTGCATTTGGGGCATAGATGTTCAGAATTGAGACTTTCTCTTGGTGGATTTTTTTCCCCTTGATGAATATGAAGTGTCCTTCCTTGATAATTTTTGGTTGAAAGTCTTTTTTATTGGCTATTAGGATAGCAGCCCCAGCTTGTTTCCTGGGACCATTTGTTTGGATGACCTTTTTCCATCCTTTTACTCTGAGATAGTGTCTGTCTTTGTTATTGAGGTGCGTTTCTTGCACGCAGAAAGATTCTGGATCTTGTTTGCATATCCAGGCTGTTAGCTTATGCCTTTTTATAGGTGAGTTTTATAGGTCCGTTAATATTGAGAGATACTAAATAGAGATGATTGTTGATTCCTGATATGTTTGTTTTTGTAGGTGGCTTTATGTGCTTGTGGTTCTCTCCTTTTGGCTTTGTTGTGAGATTCTTAATATCTTGTCTTTTCTTTTGGTGCAAGTACCTTCCTTGTGTTGGAGTTTTCCTTCTAGGACCCTCTGTAGGGCTGGATTGGTAAATAGATACTGTTTGAATTTGCTTCTGTCCCAGAATATTTTGGTTTCTCCATCTATGTTGATTTGAGAGTTTTGCTGGGTATAGTAGCCTGGGCTGGCATTTGTGTTCTCCTAGAGTCTGCATGACCTCTGACCAGGCTCTTCAGGCTTTCGTAGTCTCTGTTAGAAGTCTGCTGTAACTCTGACAGGTCTACTTTGTATGTTACTTGGCCCTTTTCCCTTGCAGCTTTTAATATTCTTTCTTTGTTTTGATTATTATATGATGAGGATTTTCTTTTCTGGTCCCATTTATTTGGTGTTCTATAGGCTTGTACTTTTATGACCATCTCTTTCTTGGAGAAAGTTTCTTGGAGAACTTTCTTGGAGAAAGTTGGAGAAGTTTTCTTCTATGATTTTGTTGAAGACATTTTCAGGTCCTTTGAGCTGGAAATCTTTGTTCTCTATTTCAGTTATCCTTAGATTTGGTCTTTTCATTGTGTTCTGGATTTCCTGGATGCTTTGGGTTAAGAGGTTTTGTTATGTTTTGAATTTTCTTTGACAGTTGTGTCAATCCCTTCTAAGGTATCTTCTACAGCAGAGATTCTCTCTTCTGTCTCTTGTATTCTGTTGGTGATACGTATATCTATAATTCTTGGCCTCTTTCCTAGGTTTTCCATTTCCAGGTTTGCCTCCATTTGTGTTTTCTTTATTGTTTCTACTTCCACTTTTAGGTCTTGGAACACTTTATTCAATTCCATCACCTATTTGATTGTATCTTCCTGTATTTCTTTTAAGGGATTTATTTTTTTCCTCTTTAAGGGTGTCTACCTGTTTTTACCTGTTTTCCTGTATTTCTTTCAGTGAGTTATTTAAATCCTTCTTAAAGGACACTATTATCTGCATGAGATAGGATTTTAGATCAACATCCTGATTTCAGGTTTGCTGCTGTCAGGGCTTGCTGTGTGGGGGCAGTGTGTTCTGATGATGCCCAAATATGTATATTGGCTTCTGTTGCCCGTGGTTTTGCCCTTGCCTCTCAGCATCTGATTGTCCTCTGGTGTTCGCTGGTTTGGGTGACTCTTTTTGGAGTCTCTGCAGTCTGCCTCTTTTGTCCTTGGGTTGTTTCTGGTCTTCTGGTAGGCCTGCTCCCCTGGCTATAACAGACCTCCTATGGGGCCTTCCAAGAGGTGGGGGTGGGGTCTTCAGAGGAGCAGAGAAGCTGCTGATCTATTGCCCTGGCTGCAGTAGATCTCCTGGCAGGCCTTTAGACTGTTGGCTCTTCAAAGGAACAGTCAAGCTGTTGTCCTGTAATGAAGCTGGACCTGGGAGATCTTAAGACTGGTATCAGTTGTCCAGTCGCCCTGTGTACAGAGGAACTCCTGAGATGCCCTGATGTCTGGTCTTTAGGGGAGCAGACTAGCTATCAGTCTGCCCCAGCAGAAAGGAACAGGCAGAAGGGAAGTGTTGTTAGGTGGGCGGGGATTTTGGGTGTGATGGGTCCTGAGTCCACTGGGCACCAAGTGGCAGCTGTGGGACTTTGAGAGGGTTCTTACCAAATGCTGTGAGTGCAGTGGGTTTCCTAGAATACCTGTGGATATGGAATCTTCAGCGGAGCACACTAGGTAGCAGTCTGTCCCAGCAGAACGGACCAGGTGGAAGGGCATCCTGTGTCTTTTTATTAGAGATTGAATCCATTGATGTTGAGTGATATTAATGAGCAATGAGTGTTAATTCCTGTTATTTTGATGATGGTGGTGAAAGAGAGAGAGAGAGAGAGAGAGAGAGAGAGAGAGAGAGAGAGAGTGTGTGTGTGTGTGTGTGTGTGTGTGTTTGCTGGTGTGAAATATAGTTCCTGTGTTTTTTAGGTATAGTTAACTTCCTTGGGTTGGAATTTGAATTCTCATTCCTTTTGACTAGCTTTTCTGTTAGCTATGATAATAGGCTTGGGTGGCAAGGTCTGGAGCCAGTTTTTGTTTTTTGTTCTTTTAGTAGAAATACATGGGTATCTGTAGACTTTTTAAAATGCACAAATGAATATCTAAATTATTTTACCCTCAGAGAAGTTATAGAGTAATTGTCTTATTTTTTACTTTTTTTTATCAGAACAGTTATGACATCTTTTGGTTATGTTTCATTTTGTGGTAATACATATTATGTGTTAGAATAAGAACAGAGTCATCAATGAACAATATATTATGTTAATGCTGTTGTTTTATATCTTCCAGGTTGTTTTTAAACCTCTTCTGAGTCATACAGGGATCCAGTCACAGGACACAATGCCCCTTTGTTACCGGATGTACTTTGGAGAACACCTTTCATTTTCAGGAACTTTAGACTGCCTCAGAGCAGATATTGTAGATTCGGACACAGCTAAAGACAGGAAGGGGAAAAGAACAAGAAGGTATTTTTTATATTGTATAAAATTTTATTCAGAGTATAATTTTAGTAACAATGAGAAGGTAATTTCCAGTTAATAAATGCAATATTACATTTTATTGTGAATAACTTTTTATTTTATTAATGGATCAAGCAGTATTTTAGGCCTATTTTTATATAAAGTACATCAGGTATTCTAAAGTATATCTATTGATAAATGCACTCAGCATTATATGCTTAACTTCACTAGTGAAGTTTTTATGTTTCTGTGGCTTTAATCTTTGCACTAACAGTTTATTCATAGCTTACCTTTTGAGTTGACTGTTAGCATATTTGTGTAGGTATGAATATATTTATATATGTGTGCATTTCTGTGCAATTGTATGCATACATATGTGCATATGGGTGTGTATGGGTATACACATGCACAGAGACCAGAAGAGGATGTCAGGTGTTCTCTAACATTTTTTACCTGTTCATCTGAGATAGAGTCTCTCCCTAACCTAAGGCTAATCATCTTTTTGCTAGGCTGCAAGCTAACAAACTCTGGAAATCCTCCAGTTTCCTCTACCATTAGAGCTAGGGTTTTAGGAACTCATGGGATGCTTGGCTTACTGAGTGCTGAGGTCTGGATGCCAGTGTCCTAATTGCATAGCACCCAGTGAACTACCTAGATTTTTATCTAGGGATAGAATAAAATTCATATTAAGAGCATAGCCATAAGAAACAAATATACAGGAAGACATATATAACATAGGACAGATAAAAATATGAACTGTCTGTTACTGCCATTCCCTGTTTTCATGGATAATTTTTACATTTCTTTACTGCTTGAATAAGCACTTTCATATCTACTAATAGGTTTGACTCTTCTTTTGAAAGTTGGAATTTTACTTTGGGTATGTTATTGACATGACTAGGAATCCTAAAATATGGTCACAGGTAGCATTTCTGATAATGTTTTAACAACAGTCTTAGATTTTTTTTTTTTTTTTGTAGTTTTACAAGGTATAATAGTAAAAGATCACTTATATCCAATTTAAACTTAAGAAAACTTTATTTTTAGTTTGAATATTCTGTTTAATTCTTTTTAAAATGAAATTACATTTATTTGGTGTGTGCGCATGTATATTCTCATATGTGCAGGCATGAGACAGCATTCCAATAGAGGTTAGAGGACATCCTCTGAAAGTCAGTTCTTTCCAGCATGTGGATCCCAGAATTGAACTGATATCATCAGACATAGTGGCAAGTGCCTTCAGCCATTAAGCCATCTTAGTGTCCCAAATTTAAATTTTTAAATAATTTAATGAAATACATTCTTATAAATGAATCATAGAGAATATAGGGCTTTCTTTAGTTTTACTTGAGGTCAAATTATCTGAGGATTTTCTAATAATACAGAGGAATAGAATTAGTATTCTCTTTTCAGTTAAATGCAGAGAGTTCTTGCAAACTTTGTAAAACTAATGGAAAAATCTTGAAAATGTTTGTCAAAATATTGTATAAATATATATGTATGTGTCTAGGAACGTACATGCAAGTACATCATATATGTCTTCTAAATAAGTACATTCAACTACATTACACAGTCATATATAATATACAAAATATAAGAAATTGCATATTGATATACAGATTTTGTAGATAAACACATGTATAATTAGAAACAAGTTACAACCTTTTACTGGTGTCATAAATGCCATGCAGCAGTACATGTACCAAATCCCACCCACCCGGCCACACTTCCCTTTCTCTGATTCTCTAGCCAAACTTAACATTCCTCTTGCTATTGCTTCTAGCAGCACTCTGGGTGCTCTGCACTCTTAGAAGCAGCTCATCGACAGCCTGCTCAGAGGTTTTACAGTTTTACTATGGACTCCTGGTGTCTTGAGGTCTCACTACACACAGACTTTTCTCAGACACTATTTTAGTCTTAACTGCTTTGTTTTATATCACACTATTTATTCTTCTATTTATTGTACATTAATTTTGGACTGTAATTTCTTATATAAACATTTACTTTGATTTTAAAGCCTTGGCAATTAATTAAACCATTTAACATAGAGATTAGTATGCAGTATCTCATAGATGTAGTTGACGTGTTAACATGTAAATTATTTATAAAACCTAGTGGAAAAAATTGCAACCTTGAAAATGTTTGTCAAAATATTGTATATAATATATATGTATGTATGTAGGAACACAATATTTTTAAGTTTCAATTGTAGCTTTGGCTTCATAGTGTCCATGACAGTCCTTAACTCATCTGCTGATTTTGTCCTAAATGACTGCTTCAGCATGTGCCCAGAATCCTTTTCTCCTTTTCTTGACTATCCTAAGATTTATTTCTTCTTCCTTTTGTCCATCCTTACAAATTTCAGACTTTTTGGGTTGTTTATTTGCTTTTTCTCAGTGATTTGTTATGTCACCCCTCTGCTTTGGATTATTTTTATAACTTTTTATTCTTCTGCTTGTTCTAGTTCTTACTATCCAGTGTTTCCTTCTGCAACAACATGCAGAACATTGATAGTCAGCCCCTTATGAAAGTCTACATCTGTGCCTATTACACTATCATGTAGCATACTTTTTATTAAATAACAAATGCCATTATTCAATAAAGAATTACAGCCCTAGTTATAAATTCATATTTGAGTTGAGAATATAAAAGTATTTTCTTATTTTTTTTTAAATAGAGATATGGCCTATGTTTTATTTGCCCTGTGTATCAGTGTGTTCACACTGGGAAAAAAGAAGGGACATGATGATTTACTTGAGATTGATCATTATTATTGGTAGAAGTTGAGTGCCATTTTAATATAACTAATTTTTACCCAAAAGTTTTTAGATAAGTCAGGTGATGTAACAATTTTGTGTAAGATTTTAGGTATTTTTAGTATGGTTTTATTTCAGTTGGTTTTCCTTTCCACTTGCAACTTGGTAAACGAAGCTGTGAAGATTTTCATTCCAATAACAAATAGAATTATATTAAGTTTGAAAATTTAAGTTTGGTATGACGGGCTAGTTCTAATTGATCTGTGGCCAACTCTAAATTTCTGTACTATTGGATGTGGTTAGATAGCAAGAATATTTTAATTAATTAATTAATTTTAATATTTTAATATCTTCAGATGGAAGACAATTGATTTTGACTTCTTAGTTAATTTTAGAGTAAAATTAACAAGAAAAACTAAAGTCTGTCTACTAGCCCATGAACAGACTAGAGTAGTGCAAACATGTGATGTATTCTATCTCTTGCTTAATGACACAGTTTACCTTGTAGGTTATTATGTTCATAAATGCATAAGATATGCCATGTAGTTCTTCACAAAAGGAAGTAATAGCTCTTCCTTTTGAACATTTTAGGCAAGGCCATGTGAATCTTCCCCCACTGGAGTTCAAGCCAGCATTAATGTTGGAAACCTTCAGCATCAGTGCTGTTGTGATGGAAAAGTCAGTGTGCACTCCGCAAAACTCCACCAGTGCCCTTTCCTTTCATGATCTCAACAAGCGATATTACAACACCTTCCATTGCAACTTCACTATTTCCTGCCAGTCCATAAGTCAGCATGTGGATATGGCTCTGGTCCGTCTCATCCATCAGTTCAGTACAATGATAGACGACATCAAAGCAACTCAGACAGACATTAAACTTAGTAGATACACAGCTGGATCAGCGTCCCCCACACCTACCTTCAAAACCAGAAAACATCGGGACTTCCGTTCATCTGACTTCAGCCGCAGTTCGAGAGGGAGTCTCAATGGTGGCAACAGAGTAAATAATGCCAAGAACAAACGGGCCAACAATGAGAACAATAAAAAAGAATCCCGAAACAAAAATTCATTAGGAAGGTCTGAAAGAAGAACTTCAAAAGTATCTAGGAAGGGTTCAAAAGATGTAGTGGATCATATGACCATTCATATGGATGACTCAGATTCCATTACAGTGTCTGAGCAAAGTGAGCCTTCTGCTGAATGTTGGCAGAATATGTATAAATTGCTTAACTTCTATTCACTTATCTCAGATCCAACAGGGATATTGGAAAAATCCTCAGAAACATTTGGACCAGCAGGTAACAAGCATTTTTATGATTGAAAATTTTCTGTTTAGGAACGTTAAAGAAGACTGTTTACCATGTTAATGCTATAAATTATTAAAATGAAGAGAAATTGGTAGTCGCCAAAGAGAAAATAGTGCTGACATCCAGATATTCTGTTAGCATACTTCTTCCTTGGTCCTAACGTGGACTCCTTTAAAGGATTCAGACAGACTTAATTTCAAATATCTAGATTGATCATTTACTTCAGTAGGTATTAGAGAAGATGTTGAAAAAAATTAATTGAATCATTTAAAGAGGGAAAAGTCTAGTTTAGAGTTTGAAACCAAGAAAGCGAATTCAGTATTTAGAATGTTCTTTGTGCTGTGTTTTTTCAAATCCCAAACCATATGTTTCCATTTACTAAAAAGGTGTTCGGAGTCCTACAGAGCCAACATGTAGAGTTGTGTTCGAGAACGAACAAGACAACAACAGCTTGACTAAAACACAGAGGAAACGTAGTCTGGTAACCTCTGAACCTCAGCATGTTACTTTAATTGTGTTTGGGATTGGCATGGTGAACCGCACACACCTAGAGGCAGATATTGGTGGTCTGACAATGGAATCAGAACTGAAGAGGATCCATGGCAGTTTCACCCTTAAGGAAAAAATGAAAGGTAGGACATTTTTCTAATACTGTAATGTTGCTTTGCTGAAAGAGATGTGGTTCTAACATTGGAAAATTCAAGAAAAATGAACGTTATACAGTATTTGCTTTTTCTTAATTGCCATTATAGAAATTTACAATCTAATATTCATTTTTAATATCTTTATTGAAAATTAAGAACTTGGCAAAAATTCTATTATTGGATATAAAATTTTCCTAAAGTAATTAAAATGTGCCATTTATTTCTAAAGTGGTCACATAAAGTATGATAGTTCATTAAATCTAGGAGAGCATCTGTTTGAATATACTCCATAACTTTATTTATCACAAAGAAAATAATACTTTCAGATGAAATTGCTTGTAAAATATACCCCAGGTTCAGAAATTCCAAAATAAAATTAAATGTTTATGTCAATGGATAAAGCAGTATGGAATTCACTTTCGGGATTCCCTTGCATATCAGTGTTGTTTTCTTCATGGTTGTTGTATTGTACAAGAAAAGAAACTTTATGAATGACCATTATGATTATCCAATATATAAAGTCTAAATTTTCCATTAAATTCTCTTCTTTAGCTGTTTTGTTTCATACCCTAAGTATGAAACAGAAGTTAAACACTGATTTTTTTTTTTTAATTAGATGTTTTCTTTATTTACAATATCTCCTTTCCCTGGTTCCCCTCCAAAAATAAAAATAAAAATAAAATAAAATAAGAAAAAAATAAAATTAAATTTAAAAACAAAAACTAAAACAATCCCCTGTTCCCTTCTCCTTCCCCCTCCCCCTGCTCACCACCCTACCCTCTCCCACTTCCTGGCCTGGCATTCCCCTAGATTGGGGCATAGAACCTTCACAGGGCCAAGGGCCTCTCCTCCCATTGATGACCGACTTGGCCATCTTCTGCTATACATATGCTGCTGGAGCCATTAATCCTACCATGTGTGCTCTTTGGTTGAGGGTACTAGTTAGTTCACATTGTTGTTCCTCCTAAGGGGCTGCAAACCCTTTAGCTCCTTTCTCTAGCTCCTTCATTGGGGATCCTGTACTCAGTCCAATGGATAGCTGTGAGCCTCTACTTCTGTATTAGTCAGGTACTGTCAGAGCCTCTCCGGAGACAGCTATATCAGGCTCCTGTCAGCCAGTACTTGCTGGTATCCATAATAGTGTCTGGATTTGGTGATATAATATGGGAAGGATTCCCAGGTGGAGCAGTTGAAAATTTATGTGTTATTAAAGAAAGTTATATAAAGAAACGAAAAACTATAAATTGATGAGAGAAATACAAACACATGAATTCTCAAATACAAGGCAAAAGTTGGCTATGTTGAAGTAAATTTTTAACTTTAGTCATTTTAAGATTAGCCAGTTTTTTCTTCTATTGTTTTAGTAAACATTAAGAATTACATAGATGCTTTTGGTTAGAATCTGGGAAATGGACATTCATGTCTAAATTAATAAATTCAACATTCCCAAAGTTTAATAGGTTTTATCAATAGTCTTTAAACTATATTTCTTCTTTAGTGTAGCAATTCTAGTTCTACAAACCTAGAAAGAACAGAAAAAGTGCAGAAAAATAATAGACTGATGTTAAAGAGCCTGTGGTTATTTGTATAACCACAAGACAGTTTAAAATTTACCCATTACAAGTTGTATCATAGGATTTATTTATGTGAAAAAAATGCTACAAGAGAAAAGCAGGCAAAATGACATGTTTATTTAGACTTATAGGTAATGAATATATTAAATTCACAGGGAGTATATGGACCAAGAGTAGTAGTTTATGTGGTTTCCTTTTTTTTTTTTCAAAGTACATCCGTGGTATAGACCGTTTAATTCCAGTACATTATTTAATGCATGACGTCATGTTAAGGTGCGTTTCTGCAAAATTCTACTTTACAGGCATACTCTGTGTACGTATATGTATGCAAAACAGTAAGCTGAGGAAATTTTCTTACGGTAGGCTGACAATAATTGAATGCATTTTATTATAATTTATAGTTATCATTTTCATCCAATATATTGTAAATAAAGTAATTTTAATATCAGATACAATTGTTTTCAGAAGTCAAATTGCATTTTTTTCATATTTAAGATGTTTTGCATCAAAAGATGACTGAGACCTGTGCTACTGCTCACATTGGTGGGGTTAATATTGTGCTACTTGAAGGGATTACACCAAATATACAGTAAGTGGCCTTACTTCTACTGTCTTCTTTTACTTCCTTGTTCCAGTTTATAAATAACGTGGAATTCCTTGAAGAAGTGAATACTATGTACATTTTGAGGTTTATACAGTGTTTCTAGATACAATTAGAAAAAACAATTGATTTTGTTATCCCTACTTACCTTAAATTCACCCCTTCTCATTTAAATAAATCCCTAATTTCCAGTATCTGGTGAGATTGTCTTATAAGAAAAATGATCCTAGTACAAATTTCTATTTAACATATAGGTTGTTAATTTTCCTGTCATTTAAGTAGTTTATTAAAATTAGAAAGAATAAAAACTCTCTTAATTTTAAGTAAACAATATTCACCTAGACTTCACATTTGTCATTTAGCATTTAAGAAATGTAACAGTGATGCCTTTGAAATCTGTTACAGTATAAACTAAGCCTTTTTAAAAAGATAATATCGAGCCAGGTGTGGTAGCTCACCTGTAATTCCAGCACTTGGGAGATTGAAGCAAGACATTTGTCAAGACAAATTAAGAGGCCAGCTTTGGCTGTCTAAACAAGGAAACAACATCAACAACAAAAACCAAATAAACAAAATCCCATATACCGTATTTTAACTCTTTGTTCTTAATTTTTTTCTGTAAGCTCTGTACTTGGGTTTGTTCTGATTAGAATGATTCTGATGTTGATAACATTTATTCATGATATACACAGCATTTGTATATGAGGACTGCATTTAGCCACATGACTTTATATCTTTGGTAGTATTTGCCTTAATTTCTAACTTCTTTTCAATGGGCCAGTTTTGTATTATAACCAGAAGTGTTTTAGTAGTTAAGGTCCTATTTTGAGACTTTGTTCTTCTTTGATAGTATAATTAATGTTATGCTAATGTTGTCCTGCAGCATAGTCCTCAGGCTAGATAACCACTAAACAGAAGATGTGACCCCTTCTCTAGTAATTATTGTTAGATCAAACTACAGTTCTGATCACAATATTTTAGGAGTCAAGATAATACAGAAAAACCTGTCTTGGGCAACATTTCAAGTAGATAAACAAGCCAGAGCCTGGTATAGAGAAGAAGCTAGTTGGACAGGCTTAGCTCATGCCCAAGTAGCTTAGGATCGTTACCTAGCATTCATCGTTGATAATTTATTTCATAGGTACTTCCTAGGCACATCCCATCTTAATAAAAACAAAAAAACAAAACAAAAAAACCAAGACTAGGAAATTCCCATGGTTAAACTAGATCTCTCTCATTCATTGTAGACAAGCAGCAGGATGTATGAAACCCTATTGTAGGCCGGGAACTGAATATCCATTCATTTACTTAGTCCTCCGTGCAATTCTGTGAGCCGAGGTGATTTTTATCTCCACTTTATGGAAGAAAAGAAGCGAGATTTAGACACCTCTAAATATTAGCATAAACTATTTTAAATGGTCGAGTCAGAAGAGCCCAAAACTGCCCTGCTTTTGTCTTTCTTAGTCTTCTGCAGCAACCCATCACAGAAAGCAGATTGGGGATTGTTCCATCGACTCAAAGCCAGATTCCCTTAGATGTCCCAAGTAGCTCCACGTCTGTATTACCTCTTAAGAGAATGGCTTCAGTCTCTGAGCTTGCAGAACTTAACATTTATAAAATGAATGTAGAGTTGATATTTTTTATCTTTCCCCTTCATCAGCTTTATTTGAAATATAAAAGTTACTCCTTTGTTACTGTCAAAACTCTTAGTCTTAAGACTTTTTGTTAACACATTTTGGATTTATTCTTCAGCATTTTTAATTGCTATTAAAAGGATATAGGATGGGGAAAGTAGTTTCAAAAAGTCATTTGAAAGAAAATATTAGTAAGCTTCCTGATATGCAGTCATGTTGTAACTAACGTACCTGTGAATGCTGATTTGCTTCCTTTTGTTTTCCTGCTTTCTCTTGAATCTGCATCTGTAGATTGGAGGATTTTCCTACATCTCCTACAAGTACAGCCAAACAAGAATTTCTGTATGTCATATTCTTTTTCATTGATTGTGATTAATACTGTATAGTATAGTATTTATATGATCATCATGGGATATATATAGTTAGTTACCATCTCTTCTTCTATTAGTCAAGCCTAAGTGAGGGCTGTCTCATAGGTAAGACAGACTTTGTTTTCTTTGCTTCTGTGGGCATACTATTATTTGATATCATAATAGAATTTTTTCACTTGGTGAGTTTCTGTTAATTAAAAAGTAATTTTTATAAACTAACAGTGAACCTGCATGTTTCAACTTTATAATTTTGTTTTAATGGGAAATTTGTCGCTTTATCTATGGCCATGTGCATTTGTGTTTGGAATATTTTAATTTAAACCATTACATATGTTTGCAGTTAGCTGTACTTGAGGAATATGTATAGATGCACCACATGAGTCTGTCACCATGGCACATTAGCATTTAACTTAGCATTAGTTATGTCTTCGGACATTTTTTTAAAAAAGTTTTTAAACGTATTGAATAGGTAGATGATCTATATATTATGTTTCCTGCTGGTAAGATCATCATATTTTATGAAATTTGTTTCAAGCCATAGATAAAACATCATCAGTTCGAAGTCATTTGTTGGAATTTAGTTCTATTTTACTTCAATGATCAACTAAAAGTAATACAAATTTAATTTTATTACTGAAAAATAGACTGTAACATTGTCTTTTTATGAACAGAAAAGCAAAACAACCACATTTAATTCCACTGAGTACCTAGAAATATTTTTTCTTTATATTTACTGAGTTCTCTGCATATTTACCAAAAAATATTAGTATAAACTTTAGAGAGAATTGTTTTAGTGACCAAAGATCATAATTTTTTTATGGGCTTGAATATTATATACTAGAAAGGCTCCAGGAGGCAGCCATGGGAAACTAAGAAGCGGTCTTTGCTATGAAATCATCACATTCGGCCACCTTGTTCCATTCCCAGGTTTTCTGTTAAGAGAAACAGTCATGTATAATACAATTGCCAAGTGGGAAAGAAGTCTGTCTTTTATCATTGTCTAAATAGCATATGGTCATTCAGCACATTCCACATTTATATTGTAGAAAATTTCAAGCAAACTGATTTGAGATAGTCAGCATAGAACAAGTTATGTAAATTAAACTTCTCCACCTTCCTCCTCCTTTTAAGTTTGGAGCCAGTTCAAGGCAGAAAGGCTAAGATGGGGCCAGGAGTGTAGAGACTGAGGTAATGCTCCTAGATTTGTATAAGACTGATTAGATTACAGTGTAAATAAGGCCGTCTACTGGAGCAGGACAGATCTTCAGGTTCTTGACATCAAAATTTCCACTAAATACCATAGTAGTCTGCAATCACAGTCAGCCCTATTAGCTTTCTATTCTGAATTTTAGTTTAAACTGGGATTTAAGTTTTATATATTCACTTATGAAATCCAAGTCATATTTAGTCAGGCTGCTACAGGTTATAAAGATAGATGTGAAAAGATATATTGTGGGATTTTTTTTTTTAACTTATACTTTTGCTGTGTGGTAAAGAACTAATAAAGTTCTAGTGCTCACTTCTCTTCAGTAAGCAGCAGTAAACTTTATGGTATGGATAAAGACATTCTGGAGCATTAAACACCATGATGATGGTGCGCTGATCAAATTCAACTAGAAATTATAGGGGATGCTCTTGTCAGCCTTGAAGAAGCTATAGAGAGACCTGGATGAAAGTTAGTTTACAAGTTGTTAATATGAGCCATCTATTTGCAGTTTTGTTGTTATTGGAGAGAATTAACATCTAGTTTAAGCCATGTAACATGTATCTCAAGTTTTATTCAAGGAAGAAATAGTTTTCTCTGAAAGATGACTAAAAATTGCAACATGCTTGGTATACCCAGTGTATGTTAAAAGTTCATGGCAGATGTCCATAAAGACAGGCTAAAGATTCACTGATTGTGCAGTTTACAGAGCTCTTCCAGATTTACTGTACTTTACAACGCCAGGGCCTATTCCCACTTCTTTTTCCTGTGCTCAAGCAGCAGGGCCTTTATAAAGTAGGCCCATGCCTTTTAATAGAGTAGATGATTGTTATAATAATTTGTTTATTTTTGATACTATTTTAGAAATACATAAACGGGTCCTTTTTTTGTATGAAGTTTGTCTCTCTTTATCTCCCAAAACTGAAATGGAGGAAAAATGAGGTTCTGAGTGAGAAAAAAATCAAAGTGAAATTTTTTTGTGTGTATATATGTAACAATTGCTAATGTTTGTGCTTTTACTTACATATTCATATATTCTAAAGAAATAATAGACTTTTCAATGCAGTATAAAATCTGTATATCTTAACATCTTTTAAAATAACTTTTCAGACTATGTTTTGACACATGAATGCTCTCCTCCTAACTCATTGAGTAAGAGTATTCTATGTTCTTGGTATTTTTCCAAAAATTTTCCTAAGCCTGTGTTTGAATAGTCTTCCTCCTCTGTCTCTAGAACAGTGGTGAAGTGTAGTATAGCCAAGTCCCAAGCCCTCTACAGCGCTCAGAGAGGGCTGAAGACAAACAATGCTGCGGTGTTCAAAGTAGGGGCTATCAGCATCAACATCCCTCAGCACCCTGCCACTCTACACAGCATGATGGTTCGAAGTTCTCACCAGCTGTCCAAACAAATCTCAGACCTTATTAGACAACCTTCCACAGCGTGAGTTATTTTTTATATTCTGTGACAATACATTAAATATACTGTTTATTTTTGCTATGATAACAAAAGCTTGTAAGAAATGAGCAGCTACTGTGAACATTGAGTATCACAGCCATGGAGCTGGTGGAGAGTACTCAGATAGTGTGTGTCATTAAAGTATTGTACCACATTGTCTAATACCAAATATGGAAGGTAAACATCAAGTGTAAGAAAGAGATTATAGAGATTTATTGGCATCACAATAAATTCTAATAAAAAGCAAATTAATGAATTCTAGAACTTTCAGTCATTGTTTAAATTTTAAGAAATTGCAGCAGTCATTTATAGCATGCATAGTTTGCATATTCATTTATTGTGAAATTACTTTATGTTTTTGAAGTCAGACTACATGCCACATAGCATTTTAAAGAGCAGTAAATCAGACCTTTCCATGGTGACCTTTGTTCCCTGTGCGTGTTGCACTATTCATAGCACCTGCTTTTCTGACCTGTGTGCTTACTTTTCCCCATCCTATAAAGTGATGAAATAGTGTCTTGATAGTGTCAGAAACCAGTGCCTATTTTTCCATAGTTGTTTTATCCAGGTCTTTAGTTTTTGTGTTGATAAATTATGGCTCAAGTTACTACTCTGTCTGTTTTTCTAGATCATCGTTATTTGTTAGCTGTTTTCCACTGAGAAATCTAGTAATTTTATCAATAAAGTAGTAGTTTCTAATAGTTTTATGGGGTGCGTGTGTTTTGGTTTATAGCCCACAGCCTATGAAAGAAGATATTGCAACCCCACTGCCTTCTGAAAAAACTCCAACAAGTGTTAATCAAACTCCTATTGAAACAAATGAATTTCCTCAACTCCCAGAAGGCTTAGAGAAGAAGCCCATTGTTCTCAAGTTCAGCGCCATGTTAGATGGCATAGCCATTGGGGCAGCACTCCTGCC
>JADRCD010186075.1:0-29992 GCA_019843815.1 Montemys delectorum | reverse complement strand
GGGGGTGGGGGAGCCATTCACACAGGCTTTTGCTGGCACTCAGTCTTCACAGAGTACAGTGGATAGATATTGCTACACTTACTGGGCCGTTACTTTATCCCGGCCAAAATTATCAAAAATACACTAATGATTAATAAGTATCTAGAATTTCGATCTTTGTTTAAAAAAAGGTGGGGGATAGTTTGTTTCATAGTTTTGGAATTTTTTTTCAGTGAAAAATAATTGAAGTTCATGGGTTTTTTTTTTTTTTAAAAAAAAAAGGTGATTATTCCTTTTTTATGCTATCACACACTACTGTCACCAAGACAAAGTGGTGGGTTCTTCAAGAGCGATGGCTGCATCTACATAGATGCTTGTCCAACAATACCCTCTTGTATCTGAATATCAGAAACTAGAAAATCCAATGGTGATGTTCCCCCTGCTGCACAGTGGGGACTTAAGCTTGTGAGGTACAAGAATATATCTTCATGAAAGTAACATTGTTTATTAGCAAACGTGACAATATTTTTATGTATATAATGATTCTAATGTAAGTTAATTAACATGGTAATGATGTTATTAAGTGTGGAAGCAAATGCAGTATATTAAAGGTGAACACCACACTGAAACTCCCCACTCCTGACAAAATAACCAGGCTCTTGATTTAGATCATGTGGAAGGTGAGGAATAAATGTATATAGACATGTAGCTGAGGATATTAATTTCAGTTCTTAAAGTATGACTGTGTGACTTGTAAGGAACCAAGCTGTACAGTTTAGTTCATGACGGCAGCCTCTATGCCTCTTCAGAAAGTATATATCATAGTGGTAAATAATGTAGATTATATATATATGCAATATATATGGACACACACTATTTTCTTATGTCATCTATGGCATTTTTTTATCTGTATACTTTTTGATGTGATTGCTTTTAACATGCTAAAAGTACTCCATATATTTTGTTCTGTGTCTTCTGTGTGCAGCTTTCCTGTGGCAAGTGCTGCACCCTGGGGCTTGCAGGGCCCGGCTGGTCACCAACAGCACTCACACACGCTGTAGTTCTCTGCTTGCATTTCCAGTGAGACTGTGTTTAGAGCCGCATCACCTTCCCTTGGCTTGAGCTTTACTAACGGCAGTAAAGTCTTCCTCTCAATAAGATGTATCTCTGTTAGTTTCAAGTAGGAAACTTTAATTTAAAATTATTTTGCCACTATACAATTTTATTTTAAATTTATTTTTAAATAAAAGAAATGATAAGAGAAATAATATTGACAAAGTGATTCAAAATATATTTATAGAAAATGTTTGCTGAGGACATTCCAGGATGAGCAGCAGTCATGCTCCGTAACTGCTTGCCCACAGTGGACTTGCCATGGCTAAGTCTTTCCTCGTGGTAGCTTTGCCACTTATGTCAAAAGAGAACATTTGGGTCTGGTATTGTAAGTTTCTTAAGGAAGAGTCCTGCCGATCTTTACCTAACTAGTGAACTTAAAGGTTTGGGTTTTTTTTCCTTTTGTTTGTTTGTTCATTCGTTTGTTTTGTTTTGTTTTGTTTTTAATTATCAAGTCTTACCCAGACCACTTAAACTATATCTTGGGTAGGGCGCAGGTATCAGAAGCATATTCCCCTTGTGTCTTAATGCTGTCATCTTGAAACTCTTAGAAAAATGCCCAAGTCGTCTTAGGTTTCTACTGTGGGATGTTTAAAAATGGTTTGTTGTTGTTGTTGTTGTTTTGGTTTCTGAAGACAGTCTTGCTATATATCCCTGCCTGACCTTACTATGTGTACAAGGCTAGCCTAGAAATTAAGGTGAACTTCCCTCAGCCTCCAGAGGACTGAGATTACAGGCATGTACCCCCTATCTTGCTCAGCACAGGGTTTTTGTGGTCCGAGTTTTGATTGTCTTGTTTTCAGTGGTGGAGATTGAACACGTGGTCTCAAACGCAAAGACTACTGGGAAACTAGCGTTTAAAATTCTTCGTAGATCAGAAGTTTTGGAGCTCAAAAAGTGATGTCAGGAAAGTTAGGAGAAAGCCCATTGGCAGCATTATCAGCTGTTCTCATTTTGGCATTTCTGCTAGTCACCGCTGAATAGCTCTGAGGAAGGAGGTCTGGCCCTCTCACCCCCAGACGCTTACACCACTCCTGCGGAGTAGACCGAGCCAATACCCGCCAGTACCCGCCGCCAGTGGTCTGCTTTTCAGCCCAGCTATTTGAGAGCTCTTAGCAGTGAGAAGACCCCGCCCTGCCTTCATTACAGCAGTCAATACTGAGCAGCTAGAATGCCAGGAACTGTGTTTCTACACTTGAGAACGTGAGAGGACCATTTTGAGTCCACAGGTAATCCTGAACAGTTGCCATCCTAATGTCTTCCCGAATCTCCTAATGTGTGAGCACGGAACATCTGTCTGTTTTGAGCTGTAGTTTCGGTGTTTTGTGGGTTTGGTCTGCTTTCTTACTAGAACTTCTTCTCTAGAACAGTTGCTGTTTTATTCTCTGTCATCAGGGTTGTTTTCTACAGACCCTGAGCCTCAAAACCTGCTCTACTGTTAAAGGAGAGGGAGGTTGGGGTTAGCTTACATCTCTACCGTGTTAGGGGCATTGGAGAATTGGGGCCAACATCCCATCAAAAGATTTCATGAGTCAGTTTAGTATCAAAGCAACTTCTGTTGGGGCATGTGGGACTTGAGGATTGGGGGTTGACAGGTTTCATCATCTGATAGACATTTGGTTATCCAGAGAGCACTGGCAATTTGCCAACACAAAGAACCCAAAGCCCCCAGTAAGTACGTGCCCTGGAGAAGATGGCCAAGCAGAGCAGTCACCCACACTGCAGAGTTATTTCACTAGAAAGGGCAGCAGTGTTCTGTGCATCTGTTAGTCAGGCTGTGTGGGCTGGAGGCTGTCAGGTCTGTGTGGTAGGCTAAGTTTGCTGTCCAGTGGCAGTGTGACTTTGGGCGAGTCCCAGTCTCCTTCCTGGCCTCACTGTCCTTTGGGCATTTGAGAGGTACAGGCGGAAGAGGAGACGATCGTGATCTGATTATTTGAGTGACTGGAGTTAACAGTGATAGTGGTTTGAGCTTTGTGTCTGTGTCAGCCGCTATTCTAAGTCCTGGTAGGAACTGTGGTGTTACAAACTCTTGTCTTCATGGAGATTCCAGTCTGACCCACTTCCTTAGGTCTAAACCGAAAGTGGTGTTTTGTTTTTGTTTTTTGTTTGTGTTATCTTTGGTGATGTTTGTTTGGTTTTTGGTTGTTTTTTTTTTTTCCTATTTCCTAGGACTGAGTTGATTGGTCTGACATGTTTGGTTCAGTATCATGCACTAATACATGTTGTTCTCTGTAATTACATGTCACCGCACTAGGCTTTAGTGGCCAGGAGGGATTTGACCTTTTTCCATGGGGTTGAGAGTCTGGTGAGCAGCCCAGGGGTAAAAGGCAGTCAACTTGCATGTGATGAAGACAGGACAGCCAGAGCTGGTGTGACGTGAGGTGTGACGTGGTTCGCCAGCCTCTCAGGCATGTGGCTGGGTTGGGTGGTGTACAGTGCAGCAGAGCTGCTGTGTGGGGTGGCAAAGTCTGTTTGGATTTGACCAAGGGGAGTGCTTGCTGCCCCACTGTCTCCCTAGAGCACAGACAGGAGGTGGCAAGCCCCTTGAAGGTTTGGATGGGATGAGGTGGACAGTGACTGTAATGAAGGACAAGAGGAAGCAGGGACAGGGAGGAGGCATAGTCGGTGGTGGAAGACAATGCTAAGGAGGGGTCGGGGGTTTTTTTTTTTTTTTTTTTTTTTTTGCCTGCCATGTTCTCGAAGCTCTCTACAGGTTGCCCCTTGCTTCTGGCCTAGTTCCCTCTTGTACTCAGAAGTATTAAACACTGATTATTAAACCTTCTGCAATGCAGCCTTGACTTATTTGGGGGGAAATCACAATCAGAATACAAAGCAGACAGCAGGGAGGAGGTTGCCCATGAGCATCGGCTTGGTAGAGCAGCTGTTTAAACGCTGCCACCATGAGTGGCACGTGAGGAGCCCGTGAGGAGCCCGTGACAAGGAAAGAGTCCATGTGCACAAGTGGGGGTGGGGAGGACTCTGCCATGTGCTTAATGTAACGTGGCAGCAAGCAACGGCTTGCAGAAAGCTGGGGCCCTCTTGAGGGAGTTAATGAGCTCTGGTACTGATCTGCGGCTGTAGTCTTGGCAGGTGGCGGAGTCCTTCTGGGATTCAATTTTCAGATGTGTGCCCAGTGGCCAACAGTGGAGTCTGAACACAGTTCTTTCTGCTCCGTATTCTGAGGGCAGGGTGCTCCCACTCTAGGCTGCTTGCCTCCTCTTTAGGGACTTTGGGTGTCAAGTGGTGAGAAAGCACTGGTGAGGGAGCAGGCAGGAGTGGGGAGGGCCAGCAATCATGTGTTTACCTACTTCTGTGGCAAGGACCAAGGAGTGGTACCCAGAGCCATGAGTGCCATAAAGCAATCACCTTGGCCCAAAGATGGCTCTTGAGAGAAAAGATGGGACTTGGAGAGGCTGTAAGTTGGGTGTAGCCATGCAAGCAGGCAGAGGGGAGGCTTGCAGCCACGAGAGGTCAGGCAGCTGTCAAGTGCTGATATGGGTACAAACAGCCAGCGCTGAGGCCGTAAAGACAGACTTACCGGAGCAGTGTGAATGATGGTGCCCATGTGTGGTACCGTTAGCATAGTCATCTTTGAGAAGGAGTCTTGGTGGTTCTCTGCGTTTGCCAGTTTGGCACAGTGACCTAGAGGCCATTAAGTCTGCACAGTAGCTTGAAGTTGGCAGTTAGCAAGACTCTGGGCTTGGGGAATACACTGGGAGTCTGTGGTTTCCTGAAACCTTGCTAGACTCAGGCTCATGATGTCACAGATTTTCCTGACAATGACTAGAGCGTGGGCCCTCAGCGAGACAGGGTGGATGTTCCACTAGGGAAGGGGCTAATGTCACTGACAGTTAAGGATTTTTTCCCCCATTTATATGAGCAAAATGCCCCATGGGAAGTGGGACAATAATATAGTAGCTAACAAGGAGGGACCTACAAAGAAACACTTTTACCAAACCTGCTCCAAATCCCCATCCAGCAGAGACCCTGAAGTGTAAGTGGCTGGCAACGGTGGCATTCTAAAATGTGGGCACTTCCAGAATCAGAATCTACATATCACATTATCAGATCAAGCCAGATATATTAAAGGATGTTTTGTGCTGTTCTTTACAACAAAACAAGAGACCTGGAACCTGAGTGACTATGGATCTATGGCAGGATAAATTACATTACACTCATGTAAAGGAACTCTCCCGCTTTTACAATGTGTAGGAGGTTTTATATGCACTGAGAGTTTTATCTGATATCTGAGTTTTTGCCGACTGATGTCACAGAAAGTCTCCCTCAACCCCAGTTGGCCTGCTACGACAGTTCTGCCTCAGCAGCAAGCTGTCAGAGGATTGGGCATGACGATGGCTTAAAGACTATGACCCAACAGTGAAAGACCATTTGAGCAGCCAGACAGGACGGGAGCCACACACAGCACAGAGAGAGGTAGTGAGGGGTGGGGCAGAAGCTGCAGGTCAGAGCTGTGTCTGCTGTGATGGCTCGGTGGTTAAGAGCACTGGCTGATCTTCCAGAGGACCTGAATTCAGTTCCCAGCACCCGCATTGGTTGGATCACAATCTCCTATAATTCCAGCTCCACACTCCAGCCTCTAAAGGTGCACACATATACGCAAGTGTTGCATACATAATACATCTTAAAGGGGGAAAACACACTTTAGCTTTGCTTTTAGCAGGTTAGAAAGTGATGTCCAGGGACTAAGACTTTGAAAAACATAATAATGGTTAAAATGATTTAAAGGCAGATATCTCAGAAATATGAAGACCCTAAAACATGAAGAATTTCAGATCATAGGCTCCATGCTAAATAAAGCAGTGTTGGACCTAAAAGCCTGTCTGGGAAGCTGGTCTTCCTAGCGCTGCCCAACCCTGGTCAGAAGCTACAGAAAGGTGTAAAGCCCAGAGAGGAGGTGGAGGAGGCCTTAAAATATGAATTGCTCCATATTTTAAATATCACTAGGTTGAGGCACAGTTATATGCTTGCATTTTATCAAATAGGCACCAAGAAAAGCACAAACTCAGGAGCAAACTGTGCATAAATTGAACAAGTAGAGTGTTGCCCAGTATGCATGAAACCCTGGGATTGATCTTCAGCACCCTACACACTTGGCATGACTGTAACCAGTTCCAGCATGTTAGAGGTGGAGGCAAGAAGATCAGAAGTTGAAGGTCATCCTAAGCTACTCGAAAGAGTTCAAGGCCAGCCTGGACTACATAAGATCCTGTCTCCAGACAGTAACAACAAAAACTAACAAGAACAAAAGTCCTCTATATTGATTCATTAATCCACTTTCCAAATCAGAAAAGAGCTGTTTGGGTAAGTCTCCGTATCCACACAGCCCTTGGGAGCTCCTGGGAGTGTGTACTGGACAATATGCTGGGAACATGTGGTTATAGGAAATTAAATTTCTTAGACAAACCAGATGCTAAAGCTGCTGCCACAGTCAATACACCCACCGTCTGATGTCCTAGAGACCGATGCACACACCATAGCTGCTGATTTATGGATAGGTTTTTGGAAGTAACTTCAGAAAAGGGATCCAGGCTTGAAGCCTCCTTTGAAATGCCAGCTGGGGTGTGTGAGTTTAATCAGAGGCCTGAAAAGGGAAGTGTAAAGATCTGCCATGATCTATGAGTTCTGTCTGAAATAAGCCAAGAGAAGTTCAGGCAGCAAGAACATGAAGAGGCTATGGAAGAGACTGACCACTGCATAGAGATCTGGAAGTTCTTTCAGGATAAAGTGTGATGATGAGCAGCAGGGCAACATGCTTGCCAGGAATTCAGTCACCTGGGTATTTCATGTGAGGAAAAAAGAAGCCATTTAAAAACAAAAAAAATTTTTTTTGTCTAAGCAGGAAATGTTTCACAGCTCAAAAACTACCAGATATCTCAAGACACCTCGGTCACACCTAGTGCCACGAAGCTCAGTTCTGTCCCGGTAGCCAAAAACCTAAATGGTCTCTAAACATGATCAACATTGGCTCTGTGTATGTGTGTGACACCTGTGAGTTTGCACATTTGTGGATTCGGGAGCTCGGGCATGCTTGTGAGGTTGGGAGACAAGTCTCCTTTTTTGTGTAATCCAGCCTGTCTTGTTCCGCTGGGCTTACAGATGCTTGGGCTCTGGGCTTGGGGACACGGGTCCTACTTAGGCTTGTACAGCAAGAGCACTATGCCCATTAGGCTATTTCTCCAACCCAACTCCAGGATTGTCGAGGCACCACTGAAAAGCCTGAGCTGGGGAGGAGCCAGGTCTCAGCATTCTCAGCCGTATCTGTTACCTTTCTTGTCACTAAGCAGACACAAGGAACTTAGGAAGGAAGGGAGGATTTATTGGGGCTCATCGTTTGAGAGGGTGTGGCCACCATGGTGGGGAAGGAATGGAAGATTCCATGACAGAGGAAGCATGCAGCTGGGACTCTCGACACCCGGCTGGATCAGGACACAGAGCTCTGGGCTCTGTGGACCTGCCTTCCTGTGGCCCACTTCCTCTGGGCCTCCTAAATATTCCACAACCTCCTCTATCAGCTCTGCCAGCTTCGAACCAACTGTTCAAACATGTGAGTCTGTGGGGACCATTCACATTCAAACCATAGCACCAACTCCTGCTTCATCTCTGTGCAGATTGAAATCAGGGACTCTGGAATGTCCCCCCCCCCCCCCCCCAGCCTAAGACAGAGAGAGGACAAGAAACCAGATGATGTAAAACTAACCAACCAGCACATCAGTCAGGATTAGTCTAGAAGTAGTATTTTGATCTAGTTATTAAGACTGGAAAATGCTCAACAGACCTTAAGACTTGGTGGAGCGGCTGTTGGCATGGTTGTAGACTGGCGCTTACGAGCAAGCCATTTCCCAGGCTCAGGCCTCCTGAGGACAAAGGTTCTCTTCTGAAGGCAACTCAGAAAGTTCTTGAAGGAACAGGGTAAATGGCTGCCTTTGGAGGACTCCTGGGGTGGTACCTGTGAGCAACCACAGGTAGTGTGGTTTGCAGAGGCGGTGTGTCTGATGTTTTTCACCTAACACGCCATTTTCCCTTTCTAGCTTGAATGTAGATGGGACAAATCATTTAAGCAAAAGTTCTTAGATGGACAACACCCACTCTGTGTTTACTTCTCTGTGTATTTCCACAGGAAAGGGCGATAATGAAATTTAGCTTAACCAAGCTGTGGGTTGGAAGTTATAACCTACCTAATTCCTTAATTAAGCTATCAATTAAGCCCGTGTCTGTGCCACCTGCTATGCCTGGGCCTTGTGCCATGTAGAAGTGCCAGCACTGACAAGCTTGTCCCCACAGAACCTAGGGCTCCAGTCAGTCTTCAGTCTTTTTTCCTCATGGCTTCCTCTTAGGGGATATTGTTAAAAGTCCACTGTCAGATAGGTCACCCAAGTCATTCATAATTCATGCGAGGTAACTGAATGTCCGACACAACCTGCAGACTTGAGGACTCCCAACTTGCCCAAAGGGAGCATTCTGTGTTAACTGTACAGGAGCCAGCCACCTCTTTTGCCCTGAATGTCCCAAGTTTCAATTCCATAGGGCAATGTTAGGCTGGGAGCTTGAGGAGAAAGAAGGATGGGGGAGGGGCATAGCAATTGCCTTTTGTAACCCGGATGAGTATGCAGTAGCGTTTTAGTTGAATGAATGCATGAATGAAAGCAAAAGAAAAAGCTATTGTGTATTAAACTTGAGTGTCCCTAAACGCTTTAGTTTTGTAGGACTCGTTTCAACATGCAGGAAGCCTGCCAATGTGCCTGCCGTGGGCCCTCCTAAGACAGAGAAGGGAAGATCCTTTTGTAGGATCAGAACTAGTCTCAGGTTGTAGGGCTCATAGCTATGGTTAACTCCAGAGACTGGAATGAAGCCCCTAGCCTGTGACTCCAGCTGCATCACATCTAAGTATTGGCAGGTCTAGGACATGCACTTCCCTCTTTTACTTCTCCATGAGTGGTAGTCACGACTTCAGTAGAAGCCTTGGCAATGGCTGAATCAAAAAAAATCTCCTAAACATTCCAGAAAGAAGACTTGACCCCAGTTTTGCTGCTCTCTTCACCTCGGACAGGTGTTTTTAATCTCAAGAGGGGAGCAATATTTTATTTACCAATAAGGGCAATGTCTAGGGTCAAAGGAAGTACGGACTGCAGGCTGATGGTGGCGCCAAGGAATGCTAGGACATTGACGATGAAGCCACCACACGGCCTTCCGTGCTAAGGCAGGACCAGTGTCACTCTATCTCAGCTAAAATATGAACGACCCATACACGATCCTAGATCATTTGAAGCAAAGAACCAGTGTCCCGTGAGTCCCTCCTCCTTACCGCACTGAACACGTGTTGGGATATTTGCTTTGTGTTGGCAGTTTCCTTAAAAATCCATTGGTGTAGAAGCAGGTAAGACCCCCCCCCCCACTCTCTATCTCTCTCTCTCTGTCTCTCTCTCTCAAGGCACTTCTGTCTCTGGAAGCAAGCAAGCAAGGCTAATATGTCAGACATGTGAACAGCAAGAACAGAGACAGCCTGAGCCGGACTAGAGAGAGCGGTCGGTCCCTGTGATTTAAGGTGCTGATGAAGCCCTTGCTGAGAAGCTGTTGGCTTTGGGAAGCTGGGAAGCGGTTGAGGAACACACATTTAGATGTTTGCAAAGCACCTCTTGGACAGAAGCAATGGGCAGGTACCCTGTTCTGAGGCAGGAGCCCGCTTGGCATGTGGGCAGAGGAACAGGAAGCCAACCGGACTGGGATAGACTTCTGCCCTTTGGGCTCACAGTTTCAAGGTTTCAGCCATTCGGTTCTGTTGTTCCCGGGTCGGTGGTGGTGTGACTACCTCACAGCCGGGAGCCCATGGCAGAAATGAAGCTGATGGAGAAGAGAGTAGGGGACAAGTTTCAGCTCAAGGCGTGCTTCTGATGACGGACTTCCTCCAAGTAGGGCCTACCTTCCAACCTTCCATAACCTCCCAGTCACCATCAAATTAGGAATACATCAGTAGATTAAGCCATTCACGAAGGATAAGCCCTGTGTTTCACTCATGTCCACAGAGCTCATCCACTGTCAACTAAGCCCCTAACACGTGAGCCTGTGGGAGACGTTTCATATTAAAACCATAGCAAGATCTAACAGATAGTGAGATGTCAGGGAATGGAGGCAAGGCGTGCTGCCTAATCTTGGTTGTCGTCTTGGCACACCTGGAAAGAGGGAACCTCAGTTGAGGGGTCGCCTCCATCAGGTTGGCACGTGGGCGTGTCTGTGGGACATTTTCTTGATGGCTGGTTTATAGAGGAAGGCCCAGCCCATTGTGAGTGGTACCATCCTTAGGCAGGTGGGCTCTTGTAGCAGTCCAGCTGCCACAATTACCAGTGGCTATTCTGGAATGAGAATAAGGTATTTGGCAAGCCACATTATGTTACCTTAACCACGCAGAAAGGATTAAAAAAAATTGGCCGACTCAGATACATGATTATAACAGCCATCTTTTCATTCAATAATAATCTAACAAGCAAAACAGCTAGCAGGAATAAGGCAAAAACCACTCCCATAAGTTCGTCAGCCACCTGGCCCAATCAGCAGCTTCTTCTTCAGTGTTTTTGAAGGCGGGACTTCCGGCGTAACTGGAACCTGGACAGAGGCGTGGCAATTAGCAGGAGGTGGGCAGAGAGGTGTGGTCATCTGGCAGGCGGGACTCTGAAGAATCCGCCCTCTCACAGGGAGGTTACAGGCTCTGACCATATAAGAAAGGTAGCAAAGCAAGCCAGCAAGCTGAGTTCCTCCATGGTCTGTCTCTACTTCAGTTCCTGCCTTGAGTTCCCTCTGTTGTGGCTTGTGACCGATGAGCCAGATAAACCATTTCTTTCTGCAAGTGTGCTGTGGTCAGGGTTTTACCTCCACAACGGAAAGCAAACTAGACAAGAGGCTCAACATGGAGCCAGACTGCTAGGCCGTGGGTCAGTAGGAGGACTTGGCCAAGATGGGAGGACTCTAATAAAACGCGTGGTTGGCTTTCGATCACACGTCTCCTGATGGGTAAGGGGGTGCCACAGTAGCCAAGGACAGGCTAAGAGAAGAGAGCAGATCTCAACTTTTGTGAGAGTTGGTGGTAGCTGGTGGCTCTTGTTCCATCTTGTGTAAACCTTGATAACTGGGAAAGTATTAGAGACCACAGTGTGCCGGGAAAAAGTAGAGAGGGGCTCCTGGGCCACTTTATCTAACAAGTGTATTAATCAGTTGCCTGCTGCTGAGTGGCAAATCCCTTCAAAGAGTGGTGCCTTAAAATGAGACCTTCTCAGCTGCCACGCTACCCCAGCACGTTAGTTCTGGGACAGCTGAGCTGTGTGAGTTTGTGTGCAGAGACATCTCCAGGCTTTCCTTGCTCACCGTCTGCATCTGGCCTGGACCATGTGGGCTTTCCTTGTGCGTGTGCGGATGTGTGTTCTGCTGTGTTCTTGCTAGTGTGTGAGTCAGCCCTCCTTCAGGGCTAAGGGAGTCAGGCTCCACCTTTCTCCTGGGAGTGTATCGAAGACTTGGCTGACATTTTCTATCCCACAGGAGGCTAAGGCATAGTCCGAGATCACCCTCTTGATGCCCTGTGTCTGTGGCAAATCTCTTGAGGTCTGCCGGGACTAGCAACCCATTGTTGAGATGTGGAAGGATCGTATATCACAATAGAGACAAATGGATGTGTTTCCTGAGACTAAGCGGTCTGTCTGCTTAATCGCCTAGGAAACTCCAGATTTTTTAAATGACAGACCAGAGTAGATTGTGAAGCAATAAACCCATAGATCCAAAACCTCAGAAGGGCTGAGCAGTAGACAAGAAAGTGGCTTTGGATTGGAATAATAATTGGAGAAAATGTAAGTCTGTTAGCGATATGGCTTTCTAGCCTGACATCCCACCAATGGACTCTGAGAAGCTAAGATGGCAAGCAGAGCTCAGGGACATCCACACTGCTGGTTGGTCGCAGGTTCCAACTTCAGTGTGAATGGTGTTTAGAGTTCCTTGTCAGCTAAGGAATTAATGTGATAATGCTGCTATCAGCGCAGTCAGATACACTTCCAAGCAGAATTCAAAGCCTACCGCCCGCCCCCCCCCCCAAAGGAAAGTACCTGTGTATTAGCATGATGTTGGATACTTGGGTAAACCCACTCTGGGGACTGGCTTAAGAAAGCCAGGGCAGGAAAGTGATGTCCCTTGAGCCAGAAGTTCAGCACTTTTCCCTTGCAACCTGGTCTCGAGGCAGTGAGGTTTATCCGAAGCAGCCTTTCACAGCTGCCCGTGCTAGCCCAAGTGCTAGGCTAACTCCAAGATGCCAAGCACGAGCAGTGGAAGGCTGGGAAGCAGCGAAAGTAAGCCTTGCATTTCCTGTGTGGTCCACACGCTGATCTTGGCACCGTGGTCTCCGGACTGGCCCAGGTATGGGAATGTCTCACTTTGGAATCCCAGAGTTGTGATCAGATTCCCATGAGAGGCCAGGCTCTGAGCAGGCACTTCTTATTCTGGTAAGTAGCATGCGCACTCTGGCACGTGGAGCAGAAAAGTCTAAGAATCGGTGAGGGCTCGGTGTGTAGCTCCATTGTAGACCACATGTGTGAGACCCAGGGTTTGATCTCCAGCACACAAAAGCAAATTTAAAGAGAGAGAAAACAGAAGTGATGATAATAGTTGGAATACTGATACCAATAAGGGTAAACAGGATCTCTCTCTCCTCTTCCTTCTCCTCTTCCTCCTCCTCCTCTTACCACTGAGCTATACCCTAGAGCCTGTGAGTAGAATCGTAGACCCATGTTATGTGGCGGTAAATCTCCAACCCAAATATGCCCAGGCAATGAAAACACAGCTCAATTAATATGAGTACAAGCTGTGTGCCTAGATTGGGTAGATCTACCACTACACTACCATCTTCCCCATCTATGAGACCACTGATAATTTGTGGTTTCTCCAGGCCACATGCTTCTGCTCTGCTTTCTTTCCACCTCCTCCTCAGTCGTCCTCTCTCCCACTCGAACCGCTGTGTGAAGGAAAACAAACGACGGTACATCAATCCCTGGGCACAACAACTAAAATCCTAATCTTGTAAGCTATATTAAATCTACTTTCTCTGGTGGCGAATCCTGGTGGATTTGACATAAGCTGGGAGACACTCATAGTTACATCTTGTCCTGACGTAGATTCCCGTCCAAAACGGCCTAACTCTCTTCTGCTTCCTCTCGTCCTCCATCCAACCCGGAAGTCCCTCCTACGCGCCCAGTGATTGGCTCCTTTATTCATTAGGGGATTGGTTCACAAGAAGTCATCAGGCCCATCCACAACAATGTTCCCTGTGGAGGAACCCGTATTTCTCTTTCTCTCTGTGATCCATGCTGAGCATCCAAGCATCAAGAGCTTGTATCTAAAGGAAGGCTCTCATGAAGTAGGGAGGGTGTCAGCCACATGTGTGTGCATTCATGTGTCTCTCCCACCTTGGGTTCATGGCCGACAGATCTTGGGAATTTTCAGAAAGTATGACATCCTTTCCAGGATGATGCTAGCCCAAAGCCTGAATTATTTAAGCAGGTGGGGACTCACAACACTTGGCTTTTGTTCTTCCTAATGGTGTTGGTCATGTGGCTTCCCCACCCCCCTTCCTAAGTGTTCTCCAATAGAAGACTTCAGTGTCAAAAACAGTAATTTCTGTGACAAACAGTAATTACTTTAATTGGTGTTTTTTAAAGGTAGATCCCACCTCCTCTTGAAACTCAAATCAAGTCCTGATAGATTGCCTCCCTCTAAGTCAGTGAGGTACCCTTTTCTTCTTACAGCTCTTAATGGGCAGCGTGGGGGGGGTAAGAAAATACTTCCTAAATTGGTTATTTTTTTTTCCCATCGAGAATAATTGCAAGTAATTTTTCTTTGTTTCTAGGTAATAGTAGCTAATCAGCTTTGGTGTATAGAAAGGGATGCAGATTGCAAACAGGTCGCTTCCGTCGAAGTTCTTCACCCAGGATTAGAACTCACAAAGTTCAGCAGAGCTCCATTTGATCATAAAAGCCTCCCCTGCCCTCTGGAAGAATCTGTTGGTGCTCAGTTTTCTAGGGAACTTGTGCTGTTATTAAGGGACAGTAGCTGGCCCTAGGTTAGCTCTTTTATCCCCCCAAATAGTCACATCCTTTACAATATTATTTGAGCTCCTTGTTAAAGTAAGACCACTGATCTGGTCACATGAGCACCTCTTACTGGGTCTGTCCTAGGTGGTCCCAGGAAGAACCCTAGCTGGCTCCAGAGGCCACCTCCTCCCTCTGCAGATGTCACTGACTTGGGTCCAGCAGGCTACTCTTTGGCCCATGATGTGGCCTTTCTGGCCTGAGGTATGATCTCTACCTCCCGTTTCTTTTCCCAGATGACACGTGGAAGAACCGTCTTGGAGACCCTGATATAATGCACATGAGTAAAGTGGGGACGTGGGCACATTTGGATTAGTAGTGCCTCATTTTGGCACCCCAAGACTTTGTCAGCTGTCAAGAACTATCCACTTATAGGTACACTAAGGAAAGTATCAAGGTCACATAGCTCGCTGGAGGTTTCAAGTCCATGGGCGGAGCCAAGATCTGAAATCACTGAAGCATTCCTGCCCCACTGTCAGGGTGAAGGTGGCGCCCTGGGTATTAATGTCTGGATGGGCGTGTCTTCTACACTAGCCCTTCCACATTGCCAGGAGAACTTGTAGAACACATGGAGATTCTGACCTTTACTACTGAGCCGTCTCTCCAGCCCTGTACTGCTTCTGTTTAAAGCGCTGTGTTTCGTGTGTTGACGTATGTCCCCAGAAGAGGGAGAGAGAGGAGGGCTTTTAGTGGAGCATGCTGAGGACGGCTGGATGGAATGCCCAGCGTGGCTGGTGCTCCTCAGCTTCCTTTCTTTGCTCCTAATTCATGCGCCTTCCTCACCCAGCACAGTCCTGATGTAGTCAGGAAACCTAGCGTGACTCCTGCTTTGTGGTGCTGGGGTCAGACTCGGACCTTGCACATATCAGGCAAGCCCTTGCCACTGAACTACACCCCCAGGTCTTCCTAGGCTCGTCCCCTACTCTGGCTTATCGTTATTGTTACCTCACTCCCCCAACCACCTGCCTCTACATTTGAAGCAGAATTCCCATTCACCAGGCTCCAGCCCTTGTCCGGGAGCTTCCACGGGGCTCTGTTAGCATCACCAAGTGCCTGCACCTGTAGATAGGCAGGACCACAGATCTGTTACCATGGCAATGCCCCCCCCCATTCCCAAGAACCCCTAGGGCTACCCAATTTCACCTGAGCAGTACATGCATCATCACGAAGATATAAAGGAGAAACCCTCCTCTCTCCGCCCTTTTTTGTTTTCCCCTTTCTCTCTTGCGCGCGACCTTTCCCCACTCTCCCCAATTAAACCTTCTTCACGTGGTATTGTCTGGACCTGGTGTGTGGTGTTTAACTCGAGTCGTCTCTTAAACTATCAGGCTCCCCTCTCTGCTCAGCCTCTACCTCTTGACTCTGTCTGATGTGTAGCCATCTTTTCACACCTGACATGGGTTGTGCTGCTGACAGCAATGCAAGGTCTTATGAGAGTTAGGTCTGCCGCCAAGCTAGATCCTCAGCAGAACCCTGCTAGATTATATGGGGCATTGGGTTATGGAGAGGTGTACTTCCAGATGGGAGGAGGTTTAAGAAAAGCAAAATGCCTTCCGTGATGATGCAAACTCCGTTCAAGGCAGAAGGTAACCTTCTGTATTGGTCTAGGCATGGCTCTTTAGGAGCCATCCATCCTTTTTTGAGACAAGGTCTCACGCTGGTACCTGGAGGTTCACCAGTTCAGCTGCTGTGACTGGCTAACGTACCCCAGGGATCTTCCTGTCTTTACATCTCCCCAGTGCCGGGATCACAAGTGCACATAATCATGCCTGGCTTTTTCTGTGGGTGCTAGGTATCGAACTCAGGTCCTTAGAGGTGTGCTATGCGCCCACACCAGACGAGTCATGTCCCCGGCCCCTCAATTCTAATCCTTTGGCAAATTATCCCTGAAGCTTCCCAAAGTTTGCAGCCTGAACTTAACAGCCCTAGGAAACATTGGGGTGGAAACCCCTTAGCACCCTGGGCTGCAGCGGAGGAAGGCACACTCATTTTGCCTCCCGTTAGGATCTCACAGAAGGCCTTCACATAATCTCTCCCTAAGCTTCCATGGGAAAGAATAGATTGTTGTGGTGGTGGTGGTGACGGTGGTGGTGGTGGTTTTTGAAGCTGAGGGCAAAACTTCAACTTGAGCAGACTGCAAGGCGTGTGGGCTCTTTGTAGGCAGCTCCCAACAAAGAAATCAGCCAAGGCTCTAGCGGCTTGCAGTGTGAAGCGTTGCTCACAAACATTACAGAACATAGATTCCCCCCAGGAGCACCGTTCTCCGCCGAACCAGTTTGTTCAGCCACTGAAGTGGAGTGTGGGTAGTCCCAGAAACAGATGCACACCTTCACCGTCCTTAGAGGAGAGTCTGGACACCTGGGTATCTTCAGCAAGGCCGCTCCCCCTTTACGACGTTGACTTTGCAGCCCACCGCCCACCTATGTCCAGCAGGCCAGGGGCTGCTGGCTCAGCTCAAGGCTTCTAGAAACTGATGTTGGGGGGGTGCGGGGGTGTTGTTCCTGTGTAATGCTATGGGACCCAGTGGGCTGTTTCTTCCCTCTAAGACTCTGGTGCTCTGTGTCCTTCAGGGCACAGTGATGTGGCAGCAGCTTTCGGCTTTTATTTATTCATGTGTATTCTCTAAGCTTCGTGTTGTTGCCGAAGGGTTTATGGCCTCTTAAAGTTTCAGAGCCTCTGATTTTATGGCCACTGTTTGTGGAAGAGAAGTGCCGTTTGGGGAAATGGCTGCTTTCATTGTGACTGGATGGTGAATGATGGGTTAGATTTTTCTTCCATTCTCATTTAGAGCCTCACACAGCCTAGGCATACATATCCCAGAGCTACCAACACTCCTGATGTGTTAATTACATGACTGCTGTCCACGGAGCCTTGCTCCATTCTCCTAGCGCTGGGCTTATACAAGGGTTCCTGAAGCTTATCAGGTCCAGTCCAGTGGTTCAAAAGTTACTCGGAAGACAGCATGGCAACAAAGCCATCTAGACGCAGACAAATGTGGCCTAAAGTTACAACACAAGCTCGTTCTGGCCTGGCCCTGTCAGAGGTCAGGCATCCAACCTGAGACCTACTGACACCTCAGGTTAGGACTTCAATGTCTTAGTCAGTATGAGTTGCTGTGGCAAGGAGTCATGACTGGTGGCTCACACACGTCATTTATTTCCCATGGTTCTTGAGTCTGGAGGTCTGGGGCCATTGGCCAGCGTGGGAGGGTTCTAGGACAACCTTTCTTACAGATTTCAACTTCCCTATGGTGTTCATTTAGTAAAAGGTGTGTGTTTGTGGCAGGGGAGTGGGGAGAGTGGAGTGGTAGTGGGGAGACTGTTCTCTTAGGCCCCAATTGTGGGTGTTCCATTTGTGGTCAACTTCTTTTCCAGAGGCCCCACCTCCCACTACTACCACTGCCCCGAGGGTTGGGTTTCAACATGAGAATCTAGGGACAGCAACATCCAGTCCATGGTTAACAGAAATGCCATTAGGTAAAGGACGCTCAGAAATGCATGCCCTTCGCTCAGCACAGTATCTTGTCTTCTGAGTCACGAGGACTATGATCACAATGAGCAAAAGTCAGTCAGGCCAGAGTGGGACGCTTCTTTGTAGGTCTGTGTCCTGAGGCAGGGTGAGCCTATCTCCCTGCTGTGCCCATGAATCTGAAAGCTAGGGTCTTAGTTTTTAGTCAGTGTCCATTGCTGTTAAGAGACACCATGACCATGGCAACTCTTATCAAGAAATGTGTTTAATCGGGAGTTTAGTCCATTATCAGCATGGCAGGAAGCATGGTGGTATTCAGGCAGCCATGATGCTAGAAAAGTTGAGAATTCTACATCCAGATCCATAGGCAGCAGGAAGAGAGAGAGCCACTGGGCCTGGTTTGGGCCATTGAAACCCCCCAAATCCTCCCTGGGTGACATATATCCCCCAGCAAAGTCATGCCTACTTCAACAAAAGTGAATCTCCTAAACCATCAAGTAGTGTTGCTTCCTGATGACCAAACATTCAAACATATGAACCTTTGGGAACCATCCTTGTTTAAATCGCTGTGTCAGCCGTGACGATTAACGGTGGTTTTCTGTTTCTTGGATCCAGAATCAACAAAGAGACACAGCTACATCACACCTATCTGTAATGGCATTTCCTGGAAAGATGGCTGGAGGGGAGAGACATCCCCCTAAAGTTGTTGGTGCCTTCCCACAGATCTAAGCAGGTCCGAAGGACAATCTTTGGCTTTTGTCTGCCTGCCTTCACGCCATGCTGGGAAGTGGATCTACTCCGTTGATGAGGCCGACACCATCATTCAGAAGCCACCTTCTTCAGTCCACTGGGACTGTGGCTCTCTAGAATCCCTTCAGGCCTTCATCATCATATTGGGCCTGCTGCTACATCTGGCCTCAAACAGGAGAAGCCAATGGCTTTGTTTTCTCTCCAGGGTGTTGATGTCCCTGTTGAACTTCCCACCCTCACCCGTATAAACCAATTGAATAAATCCCTCTTTGTAATTTACATTCATTCTGTTGGTTTTGTTCTCCTAGAGAGCCCTAACACACTTCCTTCTTAGCTGCTTTCTTCGTGGATAAGGGCATTATACGGTAGCATCTAAGAACAGGACTCCATTGTCAGGTAGTGACTGAGCCACTGACCCACCACTTACAAACTGCAGTGACTTGGGTCATTCATCACTGCTTTGTGTCACTGTCATTGTAGATAATAGGATAATAACTTGCATGTGTGTAACATAATAAGGTGCTTAGCACACTGTGGCAGGGAGACACCCTGCCTTTCCCTAAGGCACCTGTCCCTGGAACCTGGGAAGGTGTTATGATTCTTGGCAAGAAGAATTTTGCAAATATGATCAATATTATAGGCCTTAAAAATGGATCATTCTAAGTCCATTATTATCATATGAGCATGGTTCTGCCTGGGTTACGGTGCCCCCCCCCCCCCAAATCGTGTGTTAAAGTCCTAACCTCCAGTACTTCAGGGTGAAGCATATTCGAAGGTAAGGTCTCTATGGTAGTTAACATTCAATGACCTCCTTAGGAAATAGTGGGGCATCCCTTTGAGTGTGTCTGTGGGGATATCTCCAAAATAAGGACTCATAAGGAGGCCGGGCGGTGGTGGCGCACGCCTTTGATCCCAGCACTTGGGAGGCAGAGACAGGTGGATTTCTGAGTTCGAGGCCAGCCTGGTCTACAGAGTGAGTTCCAGGACAGCCGGGACTACAGAGAAACCCTGTCTCGAAAAACCAAAAAAAAAAAAAAAAAAAAAAAAAAGGACTCATAAGGACTGTGCCACCAAGAGTGGACTGGTTCCTAGACAGAATCATAACATGATGGCATTACTGGAAAGGTGAGAAAGTAAGAGGTGGGGCCTAGCTGAAGAGAGCAAGTTATTGGAGTATACCTTCTCTTGCCCTGGCCTTTCCCTGTTTCCTTTCTCTGCTTCCTGGCTGCCATGGTTTGAACTGCTCTGCCTGTCACACCCTCTCTATCAGATGGACCGACACCTCTGAAATGTGAGCAAGGTAAGTCCTTCCCTTAAGTTGTTCTGTCAGGGATTTCAGTCACAGTGATAAAAAAAAAGTAACTGACATGTCTTTAAAGAAGAATTTTCTTTTAAACTGAGGACTTTAGATGAGCCATATATAGTCTGATATGACAGCTAACCTTCTAAGAAGAGACAGAACACAGACATTCACAGAACACTCTGGGCTGAAGGATGAAGGAGCCATCCGCACACCCACGAGCTCACACTCTTCCCCACAACAAAGACTTCTATCGGGAATCTCGTCACATAGTGATGGAGGCTGAGAAGTGTCATAACCTCTCCACATGCCAGAGAAACACCAGCTGGTATTGCTGCTTGGCCAGAGTCTGAAGACCCGAGAATTCGAGACCAATGATGTAAGTCCCATTCTGAGGGCAGGAGGAACGAGATGAGATGTCTCAGCTTATGCCGAGGAACAGGAAGTAAAAGGGACACCTTTTTCCTTTGTCACCTCTTGTTCTATTCAGGCTCCAGTGGGTGGGATGATGGTCACTCGGCCATCTGCCTTACTCAGGTCCCCACTTCAAAAGCCAATCTCATACCAAAACATCCTCACAGACAGACCAGAAGGATGAATGCTTAACCAGCTGATTGGACACTAGGTGGCCAGTCAACTTGACAAATAGAATTACCACCATGCCTGTCCCACTATCCACAAACACAGCTCACTGTGTCACAACAGCCGCTCACTGGAGTCTGGCTTGAACAGTGTCTCTGGACATGCAGGGAGGCATGACCTGCTCCAGCCTGGAAGGAGACTGTCTTAGTAGTTCCATTGTTACGATGGGACACCATGACCAAGGCAAGCTTTATAAAGGACAATATTTCACTGGGTCTGGCTTACAGTTTCAGAAGTTCAGTCCATTATCATCATGGCTAGAAGCTTGGCAGCATCCAGGCAGATGTGGTGCGGTAGAAAGAGGTGAGAGTTCTACGTCTAGATCTGCCTGCAGCCAGGAGAGACTGGCACCCTCAGGCAACTAAGAGCAAGTTCTCTTCTGCAATGCATGGACCCTGACCATAGGAGGAGACCTTTAAAGCCCAGACCCAGAGACAGATTTCCTCCAGCAAGGCTACACCTCCTAACAGTCCCACTCCCTGTGGGCCAAGTGTATTCAAACCACCACAGAAGCCCTACTGAATATCCTGAGATAAAAGAGACCTGCCAGTAGGTACCCACTGGGGCAATAGACACCATTAGCTTTGACTAATGCAGACTAAGTCATTTTGGTACGATTCACAACAATACCAAGCTACCCCCCACCACCTGAAGTTATCATCGAATCCCACGATATCCATGTATGATGGTGTCATGTAAATTCTAGGTCATATTTTCCAGGTTTTGAAGTTAGTGCTGAATAAACCACCAGGAGCGGGCAATATTGGGGTGACTATGCACACGTAGATTCGTATGTCAAGACACCCTAAATTTGACAGCCATAGGAAGTAAGATGTTTGAAGGGATGTTGGGTTATGGGGTACAGCCCTTACAAGTGAAATTAGTGCCCTTAAAGAGTTTCCTCTACCTTCCCACAGCTAGAATAGAGCTGTCTGCAACACAGGAAGTGGCTCTTAGCCAGATACCGAATCTGCTGACACCCTGATCTCCAAAGCCCCCATCCCAGAACTACAAGAAATAAATTCCTGTCATTTGTAACCCACCAGCGTGTGGCATTTGCTTAGCATACAGGTGGACTAAGGCTTTCCAAGGCTTGCTTTATCTCGTGTTTCCAACGTATCAGCCACAGCTCCATAGTGTAGGTCTGTATTTAAAGCAGGAAGAAAAAAATTAGGGAGTAGAAGTAACCGCGTCTACTTTCACTTTAATAAGAAAAGCAAAATGTTCCCTAGACACTTCCTTTAGGTCTCATTGGCTAGAAATGAATCACACAGCCACCGCTATTGTAAGAGTTCTTGGGAAAGTGAGGAGTGGCTTGTCAGGATTCATTATGCAGTGCTGGGCATGAGGCCAGAGTGAAAAAAAAAAAAAAAAAAAAAAAAAAAAAAAAAAATAAAAAAAAAAAAAAACCTGGAGCGCAAAACTTGAGAAGGAATGTAATGTAGGCAACAGACAGAGAGCTGGTCTGGGTTATCTTTGAGAATCATCTCTTCATGTAAAACCCTTGTGATTGCGATTTGTGAATGATGTCATTGTTGGAGTGCGCAGGAGTTTTCTGGTGGCTGTCATATGTAAACGGTTTTCTACAAATGACATCATTAGCAACCCGGCTGGCTGAGCAGCCCTGTGGTCTGACCTTGGCTCACCACCTTGGAGGAGACCGCCGAGCCCTGCCTGTTCTCCCAGCTGTTCCTCCGAGCTCTTTGGACGAAGTCGAAGGTGTGCGGAGAGGTGTTCCCTTTCCACAGAAAACATACTCTCCGTAGCAATGACGCTGTGTTCCAGAGGCCGCCTCCAGAGGCAAAGGGGCAACTGCTGGCTGCTCATGGTAACAAGGTGAACTTCATCCTTGAGTGGATAGCTTTGTGAAGGAAACTGAGATGGTGGCCTAGGTGTTTGATTTTCAGTAAGATTCTATTTAGTGGGTTTTTTTTTTCTCTTTTTTAATTACTCAAAAGAATAGAAAAGTGAAAGTGAGGGCTAAGCCTCTCACAGTCCCCTCTCCCCATCCTCAGGTTTACTTAAAAAGCCTTCTCAGACCAGGCTAGCAGGGAGAAAGACTAAACAGGTGGACATTGCTCCGTACATACAGTTCTGATACTAGAGAGGGGAATCATTTGTTACCCAAAGGTAAGGTGAAGTGACTTGCAAGGAACATAGCATTTGGTGAGTGTTTAGTAGCACCAGCCACGTTGACTTGACGGGGAAGACAGCTTGAAAGCAATGAACCCATTTGTTTTAGGCTGTGACATCTATTCCGGCCGTGACAGAAGTCCTGAAGAGGTAAGTAAGTTAGCCACGGAGAGGTTTGGTTCTGCTCACAGTTTGGTGATAGGGAAGGCATGAAGTCCGAGGCAGCTGGCCACATGATAGCGGCAGACAAGGAGCATTCTACCAGAAGCCAGATCAGCCTTGCATCCTTGAGCCCCACATAGCCCCGAGTCAGCCAGCCAGATGCCTAGTTTTAACAACCTCCTGGAACAGCACCATCAGCTAGAACCAAAGGCTCAGATGCGTGATAGGCTATAGGGGACATTTCACAGCCAGACCATACGAAACCATCTTTAGATTGAGGTGAGAAAGAGGATGCATCCCCTGCATCCTCCGTCTCTCAGCCTCTCTGGCTGGACAAGTTTCATCAAGTGGCCACTGCTCATAACAGAGTCCCAGGGCCTGGGCTCCTCCTACCCCTCCAGAACATGGGTGGCAATGCAGCTCTTTTTTCAGAGTCAGAAAGGATGTACAAGCCCTGCTGGCTCTCTCAATTACAGCACACGTCTTCCTGGTCCCAAGTCCTCTCTGGACGCAGCCTTTGATTTTTCCACCTCCTCTGTGGGAAGAGCCTCTGCCTTGCTCGCAGGCAGTTGAGTGCATCCGAGTCTGTGGAGAGCTGGCAGCCTGGAGCACCCTCAAGCACCACACTCCTACTCCCATAAGAGCCGGGGGGAAATGGAGCTGGAGAAGGTAACGCAAATTCCCCAAGTGAGGAGTGTGGTGCTCTGACAGTGCTGCCAGCCAAGTGTGAAGATGGCACTTGGAGCAAATGGCCCAGGGTGATCATAGGATACACCTCCCTTTCCAGGGATGGGCCAGGGCATAAACACTTTAGTTGTTGCAAAGGACAAAAATGTAGCCTTTCAAGGGCATCGCATCAATGTTCTAGAATATGGATTTTGCAACTCAATTGAGGTCTGCTTTTCTTCCACGCACTTTGGCTTATTACATCTAGGAGACTCTGAAAACATAGCCTGAGTTAATGTAAATTGAGTCCTGTTAGTTTCTTTTGGCAGAATCATCTCAAATCAACAGGAAATTGCTTTCCTGTGTTTGCTCTCTTCCCTGTTGGATCCATTGCAGTTGCTGGCTCCATTGGACTCTTCTTTCTTCACGGGTTATTATTCGAAAATATGTCCTGCGCATACCCCAGCCAATCATTGTGACACAGCAAATCTACGTGTGACTTGTGACTTGTGTGTATATGCGCTTGCTTACATTTAGAATGTGCAGTGACAACTCCAGGGGTGCAGGGCACAGGATGGCAGAGGCTCTGTCTCCTTGCCAGACTCCCCGCCCCCCGTAAGAACAGACTGTTCACACCTACCATGAATACCACCTTTCCCAGTGGGGTGGGGAATCCATCTGGCCAAATGATGTGGAGTGAACCCTTTCTTCTTAGACAGTAGACTTCCCTGCCTGGTGCTTCCAAGCCCAAATCCATGGCCCCTTTTCTTGGGAGCTAAGGGAGCCATAGGTGTGCTCAGCTCGGACCTACATGTGTAAGTGCAAGGCTCCTTGTGGTGAGAAAAATGTGAGCCAGGGAAGGCAGAGACAAGCTTGTCCCAGAATGCCACGGTCCACTGAACTCCAAGAAACCAAGAATTTAACACTGGAAGTCGGCTTCAGTGCATAAGTGGAGTGTTCCTTAGAAGAACGACTACATTCCGACGAGGAACTCGCTGCTCCGATTTATAACCCTCCTTGTTAATTCAGCATGCATTCACGAGTGGAGGTGCAGGTGAGGAGCCAGGGGTGGAGGGGCTTCACATTTGTAAAGGCCAGAGGTCAACCAGGGCACCATTATTTAGGAGCCGTTCATGCACCTTGTTCTTTTAGACTGGGTCTTCCTATGTAGCCCTGTTTGGCCTGGAACTCACAGAGAACTGCCTGCCTCTACCTCTCAAGTGGGATTAAAAAAAGGTGTGTGCCACATAATTCCTGGCTTCCACTTTGTTCTCTGGCACAGGGTCTCTCACTGGGACCCGGGGTTCACAGATTAAGCTAGGTCCACCGGCTTGTTTCTGACTCTCCAGCATCGGGGTTTCAATGACACTATGCCTGGAGTTTTTAGGTTGGTGCTAGGTTCAAACTCAGGCCCCATGCGCGTATGGCAAGCAGTTTCCTACGAGCTCCCCACCCACCCTGCTTAGAACTTTTAAATATACACAGAATATAGGCCTCCATCATCTTGTCATGAGTTACATTGTTTTGAGGCCTGATAATAGCACAGTTCCATTTTTTTTTTTTAAAGAGTCTATCATTTAGAGTTATAGATTAAGACACAGATGAAACGAGATAAATATCGGAATAATTACGGGCGAGTAGAGATGATATAGGCAAACAAGACTGGCTGCTGTGTGTTTACAGTGATTTAAGTCAGGGACAGGGATTATTAGGCATTTAAATGTGCTTCAACCCTTCCGCTTTTCAAAAGGTGTGTTTCTTAGAAACTGGGGACATGGCTCAGTTAGTAAAGTGCTGAGTTCAGTTCCCATCAAAGTCAGGTACGGCGGTAGATGTAATTATAGATGTGGGGTGGGGTGGGGAGGGGATGGGGGCCTAGTGTATGCAGCTTATTGGCCAGCTAGACTACTTGCATTGCTGAGCTCCAGGTTTGGAGAGAGCCTATCCCTCAGAACGTACAATAGAAAGCAACGGAGGAAGACAGGTGACCTCACCTCTGTCCTTCACCTACCACACGTGTGCACAAATCTGCAGGCATACCGTGCTCGCACCCACACGAGCATGTCGATGTACCACAGCACCCCATACTTTTTACTAACTTGAAAAGAATACTTTTATTGGTACGTGTGTATATGCGCACACATGCCCACATGATATCCGTGTATGCTCTGCGTGTATGGGGACAGGCATGTGCACGGTGACACTCGTGTGGAGATGAGAGAGGAGCAACTCTCCAGAGAGCAGTCTCACCCTTGACCGAGAGATCTGGGAATCCACCTCGGTTTGTGTGGCAAGTGTTGTTACCTGCTGCCGTCACTGAACGAGCCCATACGTGAAACATTCAAAAGGTCTATTTTAAAAAAAAATCATTCTGGTTTTGTCTGTGTGATCTTAGAAAAGTGATGTGTTGGTTACTTTCATTTTGCTGGGGATTGAAATGCCTGGCACACAGAACTTAAGGAGGAAAGATCTATTTGGATCCATGGTTTCACAGGGTCCCCATTGTGAGGCCCTTTGTGACAGGAAGCACACAGCCGAGTAATGTGGTAGGAGCCTGTGTGGCTGAGATTCCTTCCCTCATGGTGAACAGGAAGCAGAGAGAGAAAGGATGGAGGCCAGGACAAGCTATTCCCTAGGATTTGCCTCTCCCCACCCTCCACCCCCGCCCTTAGTAATTTACTTCCCCCAGCTAGGTCCAACTGATGACAGTTGCAGACCCTTCCAAAACAATGCACACAAAATTGAGTAGATCACCTCCTAGGCCCAAAAGTACCCATGGGCTCATTCATAAACGCGCCAGAGTGACCGTTGGAAAAAAGTTGAAAGTTTTGTTAATAGCATTGGAAACGTTTAAGAAAAAAAAAGTATGCAAACCTGAGAGGACGGCACAAAGAATGCATTCCCACGCACCCCTGTCCTCCTCTGCACCCATGACCTTACCCCCTGTAAGCATTCACCAAGGAGGTGCTCCCATCCATGACTACCACTAAAGAGGCTGGAGTTACAGTACTGTTCACTTTGGGTACTGTGCATCCCACGGGCGTAAACGAGTTTATGATGATGCGTACCCACGTTTATAGCATCCGACCAAATAGTTTCACGGCCCCAGATTTCCCTCCAAGAAGTGATTCACTATTCCATACATATTTTGGTGTTATGCTTCTTCTTTTTTTTTTTTTTGTACGTAGCTCAGTCTGTTTTAATTTTCTTGAGTGTTTGAATGAGCCCACGGGTACTTTTGTGCCTAGGTGGTGATCTACTCAATTTTGTGTGCATTGTTTTGGAAGGGTCTGCAACTGTCATCAGTCGGACCTAGCTAGGGGAAGTAAGTTACTAGGGGCGGGGGTGGGGGGCGGGGAGAGGCAAATCCCAGGGAATAGCTTGTCCTGGCCTCCATCCTTTCTCTCTCTGCTTCCTGTTCACCATGAGGGAAGGAATCTCAGCCACACAAGCTCCTACCACATTACTCGGCCGTGTGCTTCCTGTCACAAAGGGCCTCACAATGGGGACCCTGTGAAACCATGGACCCAAATAGATCTTTCCTCCTTAAGTCCTGTGTGCCAGGCATTTCAATCCCTGGAAATGGGATTGAATTTGGAAAAAATCTATTTCCTTGAGTTGGTCCACGGTATATGAAGCTTGAAGTATATCTTGCTTAATCGCTAAATATTTTAGAATTGTAATTATAAGTAATCATAATGTAGTATAAGTAATTATAAGTAATAAATAATTATTATTTCAGCTATCTTTCTGGTCTTGCCTTTTAATATATTTCCATTGTAGTCTGATGTGAGCGAATATTGTGTGATTTCTACTCTGGCGTGTGTGTGTGTGTGTGTGTGTGTGTGTGTGTGTTACATTCATGTAAGGGTTCTTTGGAAAGTCATCGTGTCAGATGGTGTTTTGCTAAGGCAGACTCGTGAAGGAACGTTTCGCTTACGGGGACACAAATGAAAGACTAAGACAGACTCGTGAAGGAACGTTTCACTCAAGCAGACACAGGTGAAAGGATGTTCAGCTAAAGCAAGCCCATGAAAGGACACGTGATGAAGGGTTCTTCACTAAGGACATGCCTGTATTGGTCCACCTTACACTGCTTAGCTGAGCTGCATTTGTTGGGACTCCATTAAAGAGAGACAATATCAAAAAAAACTTCGGCCGGTGTGCTGCACTCCTTGCCGCTTCCCTGGGCTCTGGCTGATTGGCAGAGCGATGTCAGCTGAGGCAGACACACGTGCTAAGGCCAGACCCACGGTGAGACAAGAACCGTGGAGGACCTGTGATATTTGGAGACAGTATAAAAAGGACACAGTGGCCAGTGACAGAGGACTGGCTGGATTTGCTGGTAGAGCTAGCTTGTTGGTCTCTCACCTTCACTGATCTCTTCACTGAGGGAGGCACAGCGGAAGTTTTCCAGTGTTCCCGTTGGCCCTGGCCCCCCTGCTGACTTGTGCAGATTGGGCTGAGGCCTGGCTGTTCCTGTCAGGTTGTGCCACCACTGCTGCTATCCCAACCCTACCGGTCGGCTGGTATATCCGGAAAATGCTTTCGAGCGGATCCAGTTGCAGCTGCTGACCTTCAAACTGAGCTGTTGGTTTCCTGACAACACAGATGGGAGTTGCGCCAAAGAACCATTTCTAAATGGGTCCACTTCCCCCGTATCCTTTCTTTTCTACGACCTCTGGTGGGCGGTGGGCTAGAAGGGAGGTTAAAGCCTTTAAGAACCACCATTAAAAGCAGGCTTTGAAAAAATTAAAGTTACCTCTGATTAGTGTTCTTTTAAATGTACACATGTCTAGGCATGTTGTTGTATGGCCTAGAATATGATCTGTATTGCAGGACGCTCCACGTCAACGTGAGAAGAAGCTGAGTCCTGCTGCTGTTGGACGGCGTAGTACAGATGTCACTCACGTCCAGTTTACAGCCGCGGTGTAGTTGTCTCAGCTACATTTTTTTTGCAATTTAAAAAACCAAAAACAACAAAAAACCCGTGTCCCTTCCTTCTGCTACATCCTTACTGGTTTTATGCTTAACCTCTGAGTCCATCTCTTTTTTTTTTTTTTTAAGTGAGTTGTTGTTGTTGCTGGGTGTTTTAAATTTATTTTTATTTTTTATTGTATGTGCATGTGTGTCTGGGTGAGGGTGTCAGATCTTGGAATCACAGACAGTTGTGAGCTGCTATGTGGGTGCTGGGAATTCAACCAGGGTCCTCTGGAAGAGCAGTCAGTGCTCTTAACCACTGAGTTCTCTCTCCAGTCACAGTGAGTTGACTTATTTCTTGAGAGGGGTGTGGCAGTCTTTGACAATGGTGGAGGACTTGTATATCTTCCCTGAACACTCTCTCAGATCCATTGTGGCTCTGTACTGGGTGCTAATGCCTGTTATATCTTCTAGGAGAAGTGACCCCTCTGGGACTGTGGAATAACTCTTCTCCTTCATGACAGACAGTTCCCTTCCTTCCTCTAAGATCAGATCTATCTGAAAGCTATTCTAGCTTTTTAAAATTAGTATCAACGCAACAAGTCCCACCCATTTATTTTTTAACAATGTGCATTTTTATATTTAAACTAGGCTTCTTTTAGATAACTTACAGCTGGTCTCCTTTTTGATTCATTCAGACAATCTTTGTTTGGATGTTTTCTGTGTGTCCCCTTTGGTCTTTGCGTCCGATTCTTCCTTACCTTTGCCTGTTTCTTATGATTTTAACTGCCCCCCTCCCCCGCTCTTCCCCTCTCTCCCTCTCCTCCCCTCCCCTCCCCTTCCAGCCAGCGATGAAACCAGGGTCTCATGCACACCAAGAGCTCTACCCTGTGCCCAGCCCTGACTGAGCATCCTCTCTGATTCCATTTTTCTCTACTCCTTTAGCCTATCTTTCCTTCTTATCTGTCTTTCCTTTTTTAAAGTGCTTGTCCCAGACTGTCCATCGATCCACAGACACTCTCAAATAACACTTTGCCGCCTTGTTGGTTCCTGTGAGTACAGCACAACGACAAGATTAATTTTCTCTCTCATCCTCTGTGTTTTCCTGGCATGACGGTATTCCCCTTAGATATTAAGTATGTGTGTGTGCACATGCGCTTTACATAACTATTCTTATTTTGAACAAATTAAAACTTTTAATATTAGATCAGTTAATAGAAAATATGAAGTTGTTATCCTCATTCACGCTTTCTCCTGCATTCTTCCTTCCTCCATGGAGATCTCACTTTCTGCCATATATAAGTTTTCTTTTCTCCAGGCAGCTGCTTCTTTTGAAGTTTCTTGCAAGGGCCTGTCAACAAATTCCATTCCACCTTTGTTTATCGATGAAGTACTTCTCTGTACTTCTCTTCAGTTTTGAAGATTAGTTTCACAGAGTGTCATTTCCACATGGTTCTCTTAGAACACACACACACACACACACACACACACACACACACACATGCTCTCACATGACCCTTTGGTGCTTAGAAGCGCTCCTCCCCCAAATATACATACACTCATGTGCCCCTCCCCCGACACCCCAGTGACCCCTTGGTGCTTACCCACAGTCCACTTCATCCATTAGAACTCTTCACATCATAATGAGAGTTACTTTCACATTTCAGGTCTGATAATTTCTCCATTCATGTAATACCCAAGTTCTTTTTTTTTTTTTTTTTTT
>JADRCD010186074.1:0-15475 GCA_019843815.1 Montemys delectorum | reverse complement strand
AGCATGCAGAAACAACAGGTCAGTAACAAATAGAGTCGGGACGGGATACTGCTTCCAAGAACATGCCCAAAGGGATCGTGCACTACCGTGGTCTACCTTTCCTGCCTGTGATACCTCTCAACGGTCTACTTGGAACTGAAATCCAGTCATGGATTTATTAGGTCAGAAAGCCTAATTCTTGAATAGTCTCTCTCCATAATGCTTGCACAGACACACCCAAAGGCATGCTTTAGGCTTTTGATGAATAATCACATTGACAAACAAAAGTAACCATGACAGAGCCACCACCAAAGTTCAGTCCTCTGAAACTGACAGTTCATTTCAATGTGGACTTGACAGAGCATAGCAGGATGCGTATAATACCTTAGAGTAGGGCACTAGCAACGTGTGATGGGACACCAGGTCCTTGTTCTGGTGAACTTGAATATTCACAATTTTTTTCCTAGTTACACTAGCTTATTCATCAAGAACAACCTACAATAAACAGCCCATTTTCAATATAGCTTCTTTAATATAATAATTTTTCTGAACACAAATTTCAGTTGAATATTCTACTCTTCTGCTTCCCACCCATCTGACATTATACTCTCTTTATTTATTTTTAAATAATTGGATCATAGTAATGACTTAATTACTGACCCCAAGAAGTCCTTTATACATTATGAACATGAAACTTATATGTGTGTATCTTTGCAATATTTACTGTACATCATATACACACATGTTCGTATTTGTAATATCTCCTTTGGGTCTGTGGCTTTTGTCTTTTTTCTTGTCTTAGTGATGTTTGATAATTAGAAATTTAAAATTTGAAAAGGTGTCATTTACCATGCTTTGTTTTTGTTTTCCTTTTCCTGCTCTGCTTGGCAATTTGTTGGCTTAGGATAGCTTGGCTAGCCCTAGGTTTTGAGGACTGCAGATTACAGTGTGGATTCTGATTGTAGTATAGACAGGGTTTCACCTTATAGATTGTTACCTCTGTTAGGTAGTGTGAAGAATGCTGTAAACCCTGACACACACCAGTGCTGTTTGAAACAGCCATGGCTTTCAAGAAACTGTAAGCTTTAGGAGATCCAGCATTTATTAACTCAGTCGTTGAAAAGGCATTGGCTTCTATCAAATGACTTCTTCACCAATTTAAGAGGCCAATATAGTATAGCTTTATATATTAATCTAAATATTTAGCATTTAATAGCACTTTTCTATAGACCTCGTGTCTGTGTGTGTGTGTGTGTGTGTGTGTGTGTGTGTGTCTATAAGAAACTCAGATGTTGTTTGAAAGAGTAATCCTACTTGAGGCTATGAGTCTTAATATTAGTGATTTTGGTTTTGGCAAATAAAAACCAAGATCTATACCAAATTGATCATATAGCCTTATAAAGATTTAATATGTCATATGCTATAAAAATAAACCTTTTTCTGTAGTTACTATACATAAACACATACACACACATACATATATAACTATATAAATACAACCTGCTGAATCCGTTAATTGTTTTTTGTATATATATGATTTCAGGGCTGACTAGTCAGTAGGAGATAACCAATTAGGGATTCATCCGCAGAGAAGCCTAGGTCTCCTTCTCTCAGAAGTAGTGAGTTGACTGTAGGTTTTTGCATGTGAACCCCTTACATGTCTATCGGTTCCGAGGGCAATTTGAGAAGGAGTAAGGAGGTATACATGAGTGGGGCTGGAGGGAACAACGTAGGAAGGGTTGGAGGAAAGAAAGGGAAGGGGGAAATGTCATAATCGTTTTAATTCAAATAAATAATAAATTAAATACAAAACAAACTTCTCAATAGTGGAGTTGAACCGTTGAATTCCAGCAAAGCTCGTGTTATCCACTTTGCTTGGCCCATGGGATCTACTCCTGATTAAATCACTTGGTTGGTGGGGTGTGGCTAGAAGAGGTCTCTGAGCTTGTACATAAAACATTTGGTTCTGTTTTCACAGCTCTTCTTGGCTTCCTCGTGGGAACTATATAGAGTCTAACCGTGATGACTGCACTGTGTCTCTGATCTATGCTGTGCACCTTAAGAAGTCAGGCTACGTCTTCTTTGAGTACCAGTACGTGGACAACAACATCTTCTTTGAGTTCTTTGTAAGGCTTTTCATATTCTAGAATTCGATTTCTAAGGAACATTCATATAATTATTTCTAATCCTGGTCCATTCCACTTTATGCCTCCTAACTTTTTGGAGGGTGTTAACTGCATCTTTCAATGTTAAAAGGAAACCTCTCCCAATGGCTCTTCGTGATCAAGTTAATATTATTTCTTTGCTTTTCACAGTTTTCGTGTGGAGTAACATTGGCTTGTTTCATTTCTGGTTATATTCATTAGGTAGCTATTTGGCTTAGACTGTACATTACAAATGCTTTTTCCAACACCCATTTCTTTTCTTTTCTTTTTTTAGCTACAGAAGCTATTACTTTTCTATACATTGTGTATATAGAGGGATATCAATGTTTACATGTACATATGTTTGTCTCTATATGGAAGAACATACCCGTGTATGTGAGGAGGACAGAGGTTGATGCTGGGTGTTCTCCTCTGTCACAGTTTACTTTTGTGAAACAGAGTGTCTCATTGTGCCTGAGCTCATGAATTGGGCTGTACTGGCTGGTCAGCTAGCTCTGGGCATCTGCCTTTCTCTGGTCTACCAGTACTAGGTTAGAGCTGTATGCCACCACAAGCCATGTTTTACACATGCTAGGGGTCTAAGCATGTCCTCATTATGGTTATATAGCAAGTCATTGAGTCATAGTAATAGTTTCTATTATGCTAAAATTAGATTAAAATATTTGGAATTTACTTAGATATTTTCTTGCAAGTCAGTAAATATTTCCTGCTCACTATAATTATTTGTTTATTCATAATTATTTTAAAAATGAAAATGGCTGTATGTTCTGATTCTGTAAATTTTGGACTGTTGAAAGGACTCACTGGATGAAGTATTTGATATGTCTGTCATGAGCTTAAGTAGAATTACAGAATCTAAGATATAGTCATATATTAATAGAACAACTACTGGGGCTATTTAACGAATTTAAGCTGTACCTGATCTAGTACTATTTATCATGACAATGACTTTAATTCATGAGAAAATGTTTTCAGATAGACTTACACTAAGCACAATGCTTGTTTTGTCATCAATGGTGAAAAAACATGTTTCTGTGATCCAGGTTTTAAGAAAAGAACATACTAACAATTTTAAAATAAATTTCTATTGCTCTCAGTGATAAGTATTCTAAATCAGTAACTGTAGTTTCTATATCAGGAGTTTGATGGTAAGAAATATTTCCCATCACACTTCCCTTTGAAGTAAAGAGATTTTGGCTCTAGTTGTAATTCTGTAATTATTAGCTGTATATTCTTGAGCAGTTAGACTAAGTTTCTGGCCCTCACTGCTTCCTTTCATGAGCTGGATTGTTCGATAAGGCCCTTTGAGGACCTTCTGGTATGGATATCCTTTGATGTTTTAGAATGTAAGCAACATTTAGACACATTTGCTTTTTAAAGTATATCTTGTTTGAAAAAAAAAAAAAAAGCTTGTGAGAATGAATGAGTATTTCTTGGGCTATTTCAACAGTATTGCAGAAAATGAATAAACTCAGGAAGTGAGACAAGGGTCTAATTGTTGTGAATAGGCAGCTCCTTTATATTTCCCAACAAGAAGTCCCTTGAGAACAGTCAATAAAGGTGCTTTTAAGGCATGCCATTCCATTACTCCCTGTCAGCAATGCCTGTGTTCTTTGGTTTAGAGTCTGACAGGGATGGCGAGCTCATGTCATTCTTTTATGGCATGTTTATAGGATGTGCTTGATTCAGAAGGTCAACACTCCTCAGTCACCACTAATCAGTGATGAAAAGGAAGTGGTTTTTTCTCTGTTTATTGGATAATTTCTTTATTTACATTTCAAATGTTTCCCCTTTCCAGGTCTCCCTTTCAGAAACCCCCTATCCTATTCCCCCTCCCCCGCCTCTATGAGGGTGCTTACCCACCCACCAACTCCTGTTTTTCTGCCCTGGCATTCCCCTACACTGGGGCATGGAACACCATCAGGCCCAAGGGCCTCTCCTCTCACTGATGTCCAACAAGGCAGTCCCCTGCCACATATGTGGCCACAGCCATGGGTCCCTCCATGTGTACTCTTTGGTCCAGTCCCTGGGAACTCCGGGGGTCTGGCCTCTTGACACTGTTGCTCCCCCCATGGGGCTGCAAATGGAAAGGAAGTGTTTGAAAATAGGAAAGATGTAGGTGGACGGAGAAAAATATAAACAGACAGCGTACAGTGTTAAGTACTGAAGTGCTAAGTTTGAGCACCAAGTGTGACTTTACCTCAGCCCTACCATTTCTTTTAAAAATGATGAAGCTGAAACCTAGAGGAGTTATTGGTCCATGATTACACTTCAATTAGTTTCAAAAATGAGTAATAAAATTCACTTCTCCATAGTGGAGGGGGAATGTCACAATCACATGATAATCTGTTTTGTGTATAAAAAGTTTTTAGCATGTGTATTAGTTGTTTACTAAAGGTATATTCAGAGCCTGTAGCCTCTAGGGAGTGGCATAATGCTGGTGTCGCATTGGTCATGATGGTCAGAGGAGAAATAGGCCATAAATTCAAATTAAAGGAAATATTAATTGGATAGTCTCTTGATACTGGGATCACCAGTGGGACTGTTTTCTAGTTAAGAAGTCTTTAGAAAGTTCTTTTAGTGAAAATACTTTAAGCTTTGTGACACGGAAATAAGGAAGACATCAAGAATAATTTCCAAAAGAGAAAGATAGATTTGAGAGCTGATGTGATCATGTCCGACTCCAGCCTGCCGCAGACTGTATTGCTATGCCAGCACGATGGTCTGCCTTTTAGCTATCTCTCTCTAGGTCTATGTGTACTGTCCTCCTCCTGGTACCCTCTCACACAGTTTCTCCCCTATCCCTTTCTCCTCTGAGAGGGTGGAGGCCTCCACTGCTTATCCCCCAACCCTGGCACATCGTGTTTCTGCAGGTTAGGCACATCTTCTCCAGGCCAGACAAGGCAGCCCAGTTAGGAGAATGGGATCCGTACGCAGGCAACAGATTTAGGGACAGCCCTCACTCCAGTTGTTGGAGGACCTGCATGAAGATGGAGCTACACATCTGCTACATATGTGTATGGGGCCTAGGTCCAGCCAGTATATTTTCTGTGGTTGATGGTACAGTCTCTGAGAGCCCCCAAAGGTCCAGGTTAGTTGACTCTGTTGCCTGTAGAGTTCTTATCCCCAAGTCCCCCAATCCTTCCTCCAACTCTTCCATAAGACTCCCTGAGCTCCTGAGCTCCGGCCAAGGTTTGACTGTGTATCTGTTTCAGCCAGCTGCTGGGTGGAGCCTCTTAGAGCACAGTTATGCGAGGCTCCTGTCTGCAAGCATAAGAGTATCATTTATAGTGTCAGGGATTGGTGCTTGCCCATGGGGTGGGTCTCAAACTGGGCCAGTTATTGGTTGGTCATTCCCTCAGTCTCTCCTCCATCTTTGTCCCTGCATTTCTTTTAGATAGGATAGATTTTGTGTTGAATGTTTTGTGGGTGGGTTGGTGGCCTTATCCTTCCACTGGGGTCCTGCCTGTCTACAGCAAGTGGCCACTTCAGGTTCCATAACCCCACTGCTTGGAGTCTCAGCTAAAGTTATCACAGAGATTCCTGAGAGCCTTCCCCTTCTCTGGCATGTCCTAGAGATACCCCGTACCCCCCATTCCTCACCAGCTGCCAATTCCCCACATTTGATCCTGAACCACCTGTCCTCCTCCCCACCCCCTTTTCTACCCTGCTCCCTCCCTCTCTCCATCTGATTTCTATGACTATTTTATTTCCCCTTCTAAGTGAGATTCAGCACCCTCCCTTGGGCCATCCTTATTGCTTAGTTTCTTTGGGTCTGTGGAGTGTAATGACAGCTTGTTTACCCTGTACTTTATGGTTGATATCCACTTATAATAGGGTGTATATCATGTCCTTTTGGGGCTAGGCTACCTCACTAAGGATGATGTTTTCTAGTTCCATCCGTTTGCCTGCAAAATTCATGATGTCTTTATTTTTGATAGCGGAGTTGTGTTCCATCACGTAAATGAACCACATTTTCCTTGTCCATTCTTTGGTTGAGGGGTAGATGGGTTGTTTCTAGTTTGTGGCTACGACGAATAAAGCTGCTATGATGTTCAATGTGAAGTGTATTACCTCTAGTCATTTTAATTAGCGTGATAAATGATTACTATTTATTCCACTACAAAATGTTACGACTTAAGATTTTGTCCATAACCACTTAACTACACATTTAGATTACATCCTGGAAAACTAACAACCAAATCAGACTTTATTTGCTAATTTAAGATTTTACTGCCCTCAATGAGATTTGTAGATAAATGTAGCTCTTACTCCTTATCAACGTTTTTTTTTTTTTCAGCAGATGGAGGTTAATACAGAGATCTACAACTAGTGCAAAGGCAGGGAATAATTTACTGTGGGATGCTCATCCCCAGTTAGCAATACAACTCCCAATCTTAAGGCTCAGGCAACACTGCCGAAGATGAAACAAAAAGATTCCAAGAGCCCAAATTTTAGACACCTGCTGTGAGGTAGCGACATCTAGACATGACGGAGAAGTTGCACCAATGGAATTGTAACAGTATGGTTGCCAAATAGGAACTGAATAATGACCATACCAGTCAACACGCATGCCAGTGAGGAGAGGAGGAAGCTCACAAAGCCCCACCCCTAGGTGAAAATCTTCACACCGTTAGTGGCTGCCGAGTGAGGGGGAGAATCCATTTTTTTCAGGGTGTAAACCCTAATAAATAGGTCACCAAATTCCATGAGTTCATCCTTAAACATGTGTACATAAGAGTAGCACTGTGGATTCTGTAAGTGTTTATATATGTATAATAAATGCAAAAGAAGAGGACAGGAATCCTGAAACGGGTAGGGGTGTGTGGGAGGGGCTCTAAGGGAGAGAAGGAGGGGTGGAAATGATTTAAATACAGGATACTCATGCGCGAAATCCTTAAAAGGAGAAGAATTTAAATTAAATAGTAAACCAGACTTTGGTTCTAAGCTTGAACTTGCGTGTGAATGTGAGTTAGAACATTTGGGCAAGTTGGGCAGAGGGTTTGTCATGACTTTACAGTGTTGATTATCCTCAGCGACAACCATAAAATGGTTCAGTCCAGACCACTTCCTCGCATGCAGGTGCAATGCAGTCTTCAGTGGTCTTGGCGTGTTTGCTTGTGTTGGAGATTACTTACTCTGTTGTTTAAAAGGGATTGGAGGGTGTTCTCACAGTATGTGTGCGGACAGAAATGAATGGAAGCTACTAGCCCAGAAGCTTCACTGAGTGCCTTTGTTCGACTCACAGATTCAGAATGACCAGTGCCAGGAGATGGATGCCACCACAGACAAGTGGGTGAAGCTCACAGACAATGGAGAATGGGGCTCCCATTCTGTAAGTCTTTTCCTTCTTTGATACCAACCTCATTCTTCTCCTTCCATTTTCTGACTATTTATAAGCATTCAGTTTATGGAAATAAAATGCATAACCTGGTGGGTTACTTTAGATAAGCTTCATTTAGCGAAGAAACTGCCTTTGCATTTCAGACTGGCATTTTAAATTTCGGCTTATTTATCTGTTTCCCTTTTTCCTTAGGATGGTTTCCTACCCCTTTCTCATCTCAATGGTACTCAATGACTTAGAAGGGTAGATAAAACTGATAGAAAATGTTACAGAGTTTGAGCATGCAAGTTTACAAATACACCTGCCACATGAGATAGACCAGTTCCTCTGATCATTGATTAGACCATGAATTAACTTAATTCGACATTTTCTGCTTTTAGGAAGTCATTTTTCAGGTTTGCATTTTGGGCCTAGCATTGGATAGATCTGATTGTCACAAAATCTACCCACTTTTGGAATCTCAACCTACTTTCTCTACCTTTGCTACCCATTGGTAAAAATTCTATTCTTTCTGGTCACATGATATAAATTTTACTTCTGCCCAGCATGTCTCTTTCGATGCTTGAGTCCAAGAGGCAGCGATGACATACTTAATACAGCTTGTATTATTTGTGACACTTTCCCTTTGGAGTGAGGCGTGGTTTTAAAACGCAGCTCTGTATCAGAGCTGTATTTGTAGAGATAGTTTGTTTAGTGTCTTTGTGGCTGCTCTTTCTTTCATTTTAGAAACAAGAACAGTCCTCCCGAATCAGATAAGATGAAGACAGGAAGGGCGTACATGGAGCCTCCAAGTGTGAAACCTGAGTTCTCTTTAAATAACCAACTATCATTCTAATCTTTGTGTTTATACAAATGCCTCATCCTTGAGTCTATACAATGCAGACTTCCAGGGAGATTTCTCATCTCAGTGCTTGAAAGTAATGTTAGTACTACTTAAGGTCCATTTACCTCAACACCCAGTGGGTGGGGCTTTGGCAGCAAGTGGGTGTCCCTACCTTAATAAAATCACACACACACACAAGAGAATGTGCAGAATACATTAGTTCTCCACATCCCTGGCAGGGTGATGGAGTCAGGCAGATTTTAATGTTGTAGAGCTTAAATTTTATCAGCCATGGTACGTAGAAGAATAAAGGTATCAAATGAAAAAGCAAAGACCTAATTTTGGGTTAGTCACCTGCCTCAGCAAGAAATGTATTAGAAAATTCATTTGATTTATATGTAGGAGACGTCCTAGTGGCATAGGAAGCAAATGCTAATCACTTAACTTCTCCAGCCAGAGTTAAGTCATGCTATCCATAAAAAGTGCCTTTCTCTTGTTCTCATCACACTATGGCTCACTGAATGGTTTTTAAGAAGCCACAATGCTATGTTAGGCCATTTTCTATCATTGAACCAAATGCCAAGGGTTAGGTATTTTCTAAATTTAAAGGGCTTATTTAATTCAGTTTTGGAGGTTGAAAGTCACACACCTGCATCTTCCCAGCTCTGGTGAAGGTGGAATCAGAATGGGGGGAGTGTGCACAAGGGGCTCATGTGGTGAAACAGAGAGAATGTATACAATGGGCTCACATGGTGAAACAGAGAGGCAGACCCCTGGAGATCCAGGCTTGCTCTTTAATTACAGGCATTCCTGTGGGGACTCACTACATGAGGGGCAGCATTGGCCACTTCGAAGGCAATGGTCTCAAAGATCTAAGTCCCTTCAGTCTCTCCTCAGAAAAGTTCACTACTGCCACACTGTGGCCCAGGCTTCCAGCACATGGATCTTCAGGGACCACATTATGGTGCCTGACTGCCTACCTACCTCCTTCCCTTCCTCCTTCTCTCCTTCCCTCCCTCCCTCTCCTCTTTCTTTCCAGTTCAGAGATATACCTTAAGAATAGCATTACTGTCAAAGTATATGCTTGTATGTAAATTCATTTACCCTTTCTGATAAAGCTCTTCTGGTTATAAGCCACAACTTTAAAGTTTAAAAACAAATTTATCTTTTGTTTTTGACTTAGCTTCTTTCTTAGTATATTAGTATGGATTGTCTGGCTGTTCTATTTTTAATTTCAAATTAACTTCATTAAAGCTTAGGCTGAAATTAAGAGTCTTTAAATTTGTTAATTCTATTTGAATGGTGTTTATATAAGGGATTCAAAGAGGTTATAAGGGAGTAGCTCCTGGCTGTGGTTAGAAATACCTCGCCTGACCTAAGTGTCTTGTGTTTCTTTCTGTAGGTAATGCTGAAATCAGGCACCAATATTCTGTACTGGAGGACGACAGGCATCCTTATGGGTTCTAAGGCAGTCAAGCCTGTGCTAGTGAAAAATATCACCATTGAAGGTATTTCATAGCTATGTGCCTCAGGACTCACATGCCCAATTTTATTGTTAAAATATTTGTTAGACTGTTGGTTTAACTGACCTAAAGTATTTATTATAAAGACAAATGTCAGACATCATGCATATCTAAAGACCTTAGTTTTATGTCCACCAGATGGATTAATCAGTTTTCTCTGTCCTTCTGCCCTCAAACTGAGTTATCTAATAGCTGTAAAGCAGAAAACACAATAAACAACAATCTTCAGTGTTCTTTTTAAATGAAAGTGGACTTGTGTACAAGAGTCCACTACTCATTAGAGATATGCAGATTATGCTAGTTAGTCTGATCATTACTATATACATAAAAATAATAAGAGTCTGGCTGCTCCCTAACCCTCTTGTGCCTTTCTGAGGCAGATGGGTCACTTTTGGTCCAGCTGCGCCACAAATAAACCCTGTCATAGCTCCATCTCAAGTAGACTGTATCTAGTCAATGCAGCAAAGTTTGGTATGTTTTGCTGTATCCCATATGCCTGCTCCCGAGATGTTGACTCATTAGTCATTGGGACATCTGCTGGACCAAGCTGGAATTTCTAACCAATAGCCATTTCTAGAGTCATTCCTACCTGCTTGCACACCATCAATCTTTCCTTGTTCCAAGTAAATAAAGAATGCAGGCTCAAATTACTATTGCTATTTCTGTCTCCTCCAGAAGCAGCAAGTAGGTGCTAAAGTGCTCATTGTACTGGATTCTCTCCTCCAAGCCCTGTTTTCCTTTCCCTACAGGGGTGGCGTACACCTCAGAGTGCTTTCCATGTAAGCCAGGCACTTTCAGCAACAAACCAGGCTCATTTAACTGCCAAATGTGTCCCAGAAACACCTATTCTGAGAAGGGTGCTAAAGAATGCATAAGGTGTAGAGAGGACTCTCAATTTTCAGGTAAGGCTGATTGACACTTTTTATTCCTCTCTTTCCACGTTAATTGTTGATCAGGTGCCATTTCCCATGGTTGAATGAGTATGGTAAAAATGGTGGATCACACACTAATGGGATGATGTGAATACATGTTAAATTGAAGACAACGACAGCATGACATCCCAGCGTCTTTCTTTGCATGACTTTCTCCCTTTATGATTTTCCTTTATTCCATACTCCATTGATAACTCGTGTTTGTATCAGTCTAGCCAACTTTTAAATTTCACACGGTCTGTTACCATAAAGGCTGTAGGAATATACTTAGAAAGCTTTAGTTTGTTCCAGACTTCCAGTGTTCATTGACACTATAGGAGGAATCTAACATGGTCTGGAAACAGTGACCACAAAGCCTCCTTCCAGAGAGAACGAAAAACGCAAACCTTTATTTGCCGAAGGCTTAGCTGCTTCTACCTGAACTGCTCTAGCACAGTGATTTTTTTTTTCCCAACATGTTAGCTTGCTTTTAGGTTTTGACGTTCCTGTTTTCTTACGGTCCCAAAGGGACTGGTCCATTTCTGAAGTGCTTTGTGTGTGTGTTACAGAGGAAGGAGCCAGCGAATGTGTGGATCGCCCACCCTGCACTACCAAAGACTATTTCCAGATCCATACCCCCTGTGATGAAGAAGGAAAGGTACCATAAATAGTGTTTAACTTGCCCTGTGCTTATCTAGCTCTTCCCAGCATGGGTATACCCGGGTTTCCAACCAGTGTGTGTAGACAGTACAGAGCAAATCTAAGAGGAAATCTAGGTGTTGCAAACTGCCTTTGCTTTTACCTCCCAATTAGTTCTCTGGACACTCTATGTAGCCCTTTGCTCATCTTTATGATATTTTGGTAAAGCTTCTCTGTTGAGAGGGTATTCGTTTCATAAAAACATGCCTCCATTTTTTCATCTTTAAAACAAGGTTGATATTCCCTATCTCATGAAGCTTCTCCGGGAAGACATAAGATGCTCAAAGTAAGGTTTCTAGCCCAGGGCCTTTTCTGTGGTGAGAACCCCACACAATATTACTATTTTTTTTTTTAAACAAAATACACTTTTTTTCAGAGGTCAAATGATCCAGAAGAGGATAGCTTGAAATACGTACTACAGCTCACAGGATGAAGATGCCTTGTAGCTTGTATTGCCCCTTGAGATACTCAGGCCTTATCAGAGCCGCTGTGTAGGCACAGACTGATCCACTTATGGTAGACGACTGTGTAATCGTATTTAGAAAACACAAAGTAATTACCACATGTACAGCATCTAGCTGGTGGGGGAGGGGGAAAGTGCACAGATGAACTCTGCTGTTGGCCCATCCTTGTCTCAAACACTCAGCCAGGACCAGCGCTGCCAGTGAGAGGCTGAGGGGGAGGTGGAGTCTGCTCGAGGATCCTTGGGATGTTTGCAGCCTGAGATGGGGTATTTAGTTTTTGGAGATATCAGCAAATACTATTTTTCTTTTCCTAATTTTGTATCTAAGAGTGCTAATCTGTACTTTTTATATTTATGTGAATATGAAATTTCTTTTTGCCTTTAAAAACTTTGAAAGAATTTTGAGTCAAGTTAAAGTAAATATGTACTAATTTAAAGTGATTAGAAGAAATTTTTAGTAAGAAACACCACTGTTAGTTTTAATAAGAATGTTAACTCAATTTAACTGCATTAATTAATGAAGGGTTGTAGAGTGAGGTTGTCAATGACCCTATGATGCCACGTGAGGCTACTTGCATTTAGAACATACATATAGAGAGATGTCACTAAAATGGAATAAAAAGCATTGGCTGTAATACCTCTAAAATAAACGTTTCTTAGCTAAACTTGCCTTACTCATTGGTAAAAGTAAATTTAGTTTATTCTATGTAATGATGATTAATTCAGTATTACTGCAGAGTAAATGAATGAGATCTATTAATGCGTTATATCTGAACAACATGAAAATGTATTAAAATCATATTTGTTACATCTCTGAATGATTTAGTATATCGGTAAGTATAATGCCAGTGACCAATTTGACAATATCTGGCAGACTTGGCCTAATAGGATTAAGGCCATTCATATTTAAATATAATTTAGAACACACACACACATATACACATAGCACACACTGGCAAGCATGCTGAATACATACATGTATATAGAATGTGTTTTTCATATAAGTCAGAGAATCTCTAAACAGGCTCTCTTGGTATACAAGAAAATGATGTGCCCATGTTTCACAAATTCAGTGCATTTCTTTCTTTTTTAAAAAAAAATATTGTTTTTTTTATTTATTTACATTTCTTTATCTCTGCTCCTGGTTTCCATCCACTCCCACTTCTATAAGGGTGCTCCTCCACCCACCCACCCACCCACCCACCCAGTTGACTCACCACTCTAGCATTGCCCTATGCTGGGGTATTGATCTTTTCCAGGACCAAGGCCTCCTCTCCCATTGATGCCAGATAAGGCCATCCTCTGCTATACATGTGGCTGGAGCCATGGATCCCTCCATGTGTACTTTTTAGTTGGTAGTTTAGTCCCTGGGAGCTGTGGGCGGGGGAGTGGGGGTGTTGGTTGATATTGTTGCTCTTAAAGACAAAATCTCACTACATAGCTTTGGCTGGCCTAGAACTCTGTGTAGAGCAGGCTGGCCTGGAGCTCACAGAGATCCACTTTTAATGTTCAACCTAGATCCACATGAATATTGTAGTTCTTCTGTAATCTTTGCTCTAATCTGGTTAAACTTCTCTGTTGAGAGGGGTTTGGTTTCATAAAACCATTTCATGTTTGCATCTCACTTTCTGCAGAATGAGTTGGTTGTTGGTGTTTCACCTGCACTGTGAGCCATATGGTTCTAAGCATCATTAATATTAATTAGGGTCTTTTCCTGTCAGCTACACTAGGAAACATATGTCTCTGTTAGAAAGACAGAGGAGCAGTTTGTCGCGTGTGGCAGGGAGGTTTGTAAGGAAAACGTGGATCATGGAGGATTTGTAACTTGATTTCTCCATGTTAAAATGTTCAAGGTATATTTTAACTTCTAAAACTCTTGTTTGCTTACATTGGAAGCAACTGGTTATTTGGCTTCTCAGAGCTGTTTGCAGACTTTATTGTTTTTTATTCTCATCAGACTGACCCTTCTTTAATGACGCTGTTTGCATCTCTTGGGTAAGTTGTTTAATAGCTCTAATCTGAGGCTGGGGAGACAGCTTCATCAGTAAAATGCTTACCTTGAAAATTACACAACATGAGTTCAGTCTCCAATACCCATGGTAAGGAGCCTGGCTTGGCGGCATGTGTTTGTAATTCTAGGGATGGGGACATAAAGACAGATCCCCAGAATTTGCTGACCAGCCAGCAGACTAGCCTAATTATGAAGATCTAGGTCAGTGAGAGATCTTATCTCAGGGCAAAAGCAAAAAAGAGGTGGATGGAATCAGAAGAATGATGCCCAAGGTTGTCATCTGGCCTGTGCATGCATGCACAACTTTAATCTGGAACCCCAAGTTTCCTTGTTTACAAACCTGGGGATAATAATGTGTCTGTCTCGAAGAGGCTGGGAAGAGTCTTTTCTGACATGGCCTCTTTTCTGTTCTTGTGTAGGAAGCAAAATTTCTCCAAATGTAGCTGCTCATACATTCTTATTAATGTGAGTTGGGAAATTAGTGAATTTACTAGGATCTCAAATTTGTTTTTTTTTTTTTTTAACTTGTTAACTTAACCTGGAAACTTAAAGTCAATGTCTCTCCTATGATTCTTTATTTGCTTAGATTCTCTGAATTTTGTGTTGCCTTTCTTGAGAGGTAGCTGAGGGCCTTTTATTGATATAGTATCTAGTTGCTTTTAGCTACTTAGGAGGAGTTAGCTGAAGTGGCCATTGTTTTCTAGATGGTCACAGAGGCAGAGGGGAAAAGTAGAGCGTTAAAGCATATCACGACATGGATCATAAAATGAATATGGAAAGGGAGCTATAAAAAGAAAATAATACTATTTACTCGTCATTCTGATGAGACATCCATATTTAAATCATTTTTCTTAGCATCCTTCTTCATACAAGATAGTACATCTTCTACAAGCATATTTGAGGATTCACTTGAGTGGTGTTAAAGGCTCACTATGTACGGTTCTTACCAACTAGAAACAGAAGTGGAGGACTGCCTGTGCTTCCTGTTTTCCAGGTTTAACAGAGTTCCTACTGCAGAAATTGTTTTAAAAGACAAACAACACTTTCACAAGTTTGTTGGATGAAAGGAACAGTTACTGTCTTTTCTAAAAACCTCAATGTAGCTCCAGTATTGATTGTTGTATTTTGCTGGAATACTCCTCCTACCAGTGTCCACATTCCAGTTTTGGTTTAGGCCAAACTAGCCTATCTGTTACTCTGCTTTTTGAGTGAAAATAACTAATTTTAGCAGGGTCAGCTTTTGGCGTGTAGCTGAGTTACCACCCTTTTTTTTTTTTCTTTTTTTTTTTTTATTATGTTCTGGGTAAAGTAGGATAACAAGAAGGGCTGTAACTGTGTGCTTTCATGGAGAGCAGACGGTGCTTTTGTTCTCATGCTCAGAGCACATAGAGAAGGTCATAGGAGCTTCTGGAGAGAATAGTTTAGCTCCAATTCTTATTTTTGAAAAAGACTCCGGAACTACTAATACTTACGCATTACTAGGACTGCACATAAAGTTTCATCTATTCTTTTTGAAAAGTAACCGTTTTCTTTGATGGTTACTCCATGCAAAGTGTG
>JADRCD010186072.1:0-14739 GCA_019843815.1 Montemys delectorum | reverse complement strand
GTGTTACCCTCAGGAGCGCTGTTCAGCTCCTTTGAGACAGGGTCTCTCACTGGCCTGGAATTCACCAAAGAGGCAAGAATGTCTGGCCAGAAAGTTCCAAGGACTCTCCAGCTCTGCCTCCCCAGTGCCAGGAATACAAGTATGTTCCACCATGCCACGCTTATATTTACATATAATAAATATATATTTCTTGTGGTACCTGTACATGAGTACAGCTGCCCAAGGAGACCAGAGGCATCTGATCCCCTGAAGCTAGAGTTACAGGCAATCGGCAATTGTAAGTCACCTGTTGTAGGAACTGGGAAACAAACGTGGGTCTTAGGTACATGCTTTTTCTTTTTTTTTTCCTGAGACAATGTTTGTGTAGCCCTGGCTGTCCTGGAACTCACTCTGTAGACCAGGCTGGCCTCGAACTCAGAAATCCACCTGTCCCTGCCTCCCAAGTGCTGGGATTAAAGGTGTGTGCCACCACTGCCTGGCAAGGTACATGCTTTTAACTGCCAGGCCATCTCGCTAGGCCCATGGCCAGCTTTGTAAAGATGGGTTCTGGGGGTTGAACTCGGGTCCTCATGCTTGCATAACAAGCACTTTACCGGGGGAACCTCTTTGCAGCCCCTGCATGGATGGCCCTTTTATGAAGACAGATCCCAGCAGGTAGCAGAGTGATCCCATGCCCAGGTATTCCTGGCTGTGGCAAGGGCTGGCTGTGAAGTGTGCTAGGCAGACCAGGGCAGATCTGTCTAGAAGTGGGCAGAGTGGAGGGAGGATGGAGGAAGACCATGCACATAGTGTCGCAGGCTGCTTTGGCCCTGGTGACACTGTTCCAGTGACCCTGAGCTAAGGCCCCCCCCCACCCCGTCCCCCGAATGCTTCCTATTGTCTAGGTAAGGAGCCCTGGGAAGAACATTTATGCTGGGAAGAGGAGGTGTGAGGCTTTGATGCAGGAAGGAGCTAAGCATGAGAGTCTAGAAAGGACACGCACATCAGTGAGTGAAGGGTCTGGGGACGGGCCCAGAGTGAGACTTGGAGCTATGAGGGGATGCCAGGCTGGGTGCCTACCACACATCTATCCCATCTTTTCTGCAAGCCAGGTGCCCAGCATGCTTGAGATGTTTCTCCTCCACGTGCCAGCACTAGCCTTGTCCACAGATCCAGGGCCGAGTGTTAAAACCTCTGTGTTTACAGTTAAGGGCAAAGGTGTCTAACACAGCCTAGACAGCCCCCGGGAGTGCCCTGACTGGAGAATGCCCTACAAGCCTCCTGAACTCCCCTCGCTTCTCCTCCCTGAGCACAACCTGTTCCTAGGGGCCCATTTGAACGGAAAGAGGACTGAAGGCCTGTGATCTGTTGGTTTACAGAGCAGAGAAGCAGCAGTGTGGGACCCAGCCCAGGTCTAGGTAAAAGGGTCCCACATTAGCTATCCATAGGGTGGCCAGGGGTGGTGACAGCGAGACCTCAGTGAGCCATGGCTATACAGCGAGACCCTGTCTCATACTAAAGCAAAGCACAAAGCCGGAGACATTGAAACTTGTGTGTGTGTGTGTGTGTGTGTGTGTGTGTGTGTGTGTTAGGACAAAACTCAGGGCCCCTCACATGCTAGACAAATGACCTCTGCAGTGGTTTGGATCAAAGTGACCAGCCTACACCAGGCTCATCCGTAGGAACACTCCGTCTCCAGTTGGTAATGCTGTTTGGGGAGGATTAGGAGGTGTGTCCCTGGGGACCTGGTTTGAGGGGGTCAAAAGAATTACCATTCCCAGTGTGCCTTGCTCTTTGCCACCTGAGACATGAGCTCTCAGCTGTTCTGGCAGCTGGTTCTTCAGCCTTGCTAACGTGACCTCTACCCCTCTGGGGCTGTGTCAATAAACACTTTCATTTTGAAGTTACCTTGGTCACAGCAATAAAAAAAAAAAAAAAATAACGAAGCCAGTGGTTCTCAACCTTCCTGATGCTGCAACCATTTAATACAGTTCCTTAAGTCACGGAGAACGCCCCCAACCGTAAAATTATTCTCATTGTTACTTCATAATTGTAATTTTGCTACTGCTATGAATCACAATGTAAATATCAGATATGCAGGATATCTGATACATGACCCCTGTGAAAGGCTCATTCGATCCCCAAAGGGGTCTTCACCCACAGGTCGACGAGAACCACTGAACTCAGACCAACTAAAACTAACACACAGCTCCATTTTCTTTTTATTTTTCTTGAGACAGTGTCTTGCTAGGTAGCCCTGGCTGGCCTGGAACTCCCTAGAAAGACCAGGTCTGGCACGCTTAAGATCCACCTCTGCCTCCTGAGTGCTGGGATTATAGGATGAAGGGTACATATACACCACCATGCCCAGAATTGGCCCTTTTAAAGAAGTAGTCTCCTGTTGCTCGGGCTAGCCTTGAACTCTGTGTAGCCAAAGACGACCTTAAACACCGTGTCCTCTTCCCTCTGTTTCTCAGAGCTGGGATCACAAGTGTGGGCCACCATGCCTAGTTTATGTGGTGGGGCAAGGGTTGGCAGCCAGTCCAGGGCTCTGTGCATGCTAGGCAAGCAACTGAAATATACCTCTAAGCCTTCTTTCTACTTTTTCGAAGAGTTACTCTAGAACCCACGCTGGTCTTAATACCATCCTCCTGCCTCATTTTTCTGGGCAGCTGTAATGAGTGCCTGTATCCACAGGTCTGGCTCAGTCTCTGTTTAATCAACTGGCTATCTTGGTTTGGATTCACAGTGAACTGTAGTTCCCAGAGTGCAGCTATGGGAATAAGAGGGAATTCCTGCATGGTCCAGAAAGGACTCAGAAAACTGAGGGAGCTAAGGTCTGCTCAGGAAGGTGGCTTAAGCTTCAAGGGGAAGAGACATACAGGCAAACCCAGCCCTCTATGTCCCTGTTTTCACCTGTCCCCACTGGCCCTACCCCCCAGGGTCTTTGTTTATTCGTGACCAGCCTTAGCTCCAGCAACTAGCCCTCCGCTGTGGGCATATTTGCAATGAAGATCTGAACCTGCCCTGCTGTGCCGTGCCAGCAGCGGGAGAGACTTTCCTACCGGAGGAGACTTCTGAGTAGAAACCTGCTGGGGTGCCAATGGCATGAAGGGGGCTCTCAAGCAGAACCCCAGGAGCCATGGGCCAGTCAGATGCCACCACTGCTTGGTGCTTCTGAGACACGGCCACCCAGCATTCACTACGGAGCCAGGCCGGGCTGAGTGGCATGACATTTGTAAATGAAATATGAGGGGGTGACGGACGGCAAGAACCTTGCAGCGCCAGGCGGCAGATGAAACATCCTCCAAGACAGGTGGTGAATGAAAACCGCAAGGTGTGCGACCTGGGGCCTGATCTGGCTGTGTCTGCAAACTGGGCACTTCCCCATGGCTGCCCAGCTGGACACTGAGAAGGCCACCAGGACGCCACTCTCCAGAACCTTCCCTGGGGTTGCACACTTTGCTGTGTGCAACCACTTAAGAAACGGAGTCACAAAGCAAGGCCCATTGAGCTGTGGGGAACCACATCCTGGGTGTCCGTCCCTCCAGGGGCATGGGGGCCTCTTCTCGGCTTTATTCACAGGCGTTCGCCCCTCCCAGCCCAGCCGTGGGTTTAGCGGTATCTGGCAGCGGCTGATCACAAACACAAAGGCGTCCTTCTCCTCAGAGGCATCCAGACCTGAATACGCTCAACAGCCCGCAGAGGGCGGTCTGAGGGGCATCAGAAAGCTCCCACCCAAAGCCCGCCCATCATTTGCAGCTCAGTGCCCCGGTGCCCCAAGCTCTTAGGTGCCGTTCCCTAGAGAGCCACCAGAGGGCGTCCCCACCGCCACCAAAGGAGAGGCAAGCAGGACCCGGTTCCCACACCCGGGAGGGTATTGTCCTGGGCAGGAGGCTGCCTGCTGCACCCTCCCGCCTTACCCAGGATTGGACGACAGGGTTTTGCAGCCTCTGGCAAGCCTGGGGTCACAGACTCTGGTCAGTGAGATCTTCCGGGTGCGGGTGGGCTGATGACCCTGGGGTTTGCTCAGGAACTCAGCAGGGGAGGGGAAAAGTCAGATGAAGCCCACAGGTGCCAGGGGGAGGAGCCAACCCCACCCCAGCCACCGAGGTCCTGCTGCTGCAAACTTCCTAAGTACACTGGGCTTGATTAAGAACTTGGATGGGCAGGGGCTCCCTCGCCCTGATTCCACCTGTCTCCTGTCCCCTAACCAGTCCCGTCTAGAGACACCCTGAGAGCTTGAAGGAAGGGGGGGGGGGGTCTGGGCTCTGTTGTCACCCACCAGAACTGGGTCTGGATGTCCCAATGCTCATGGCATCGGGGAGCCAGCTATGAAAGCCTAGGATCAGGAATGCGAGGAACCCCTATTTTAGAGGCCACTGGAGTGGGAGGAAGCCACCTCAGGGGACCCTCAGACATCTATCTGCAAGTGGGCAGAGAAAGCACGGGCCGCTGCCACCTCAGATGCCTGGGGGTGGCAGACTCAGCCCCTCTCTTAGATCGAGGAGCAAGTGTTGCCCAACAGGGAGTTGCTCCCGCCCCAATGTCCCTTCCAGCGTGAAATCTCCATGACACCTTGCCTAGACCTGAGGGTGTAGGAGTCCTCATTGCCAACCGTCCGTGGAATGCGGACTCTGCCAGGACCCCATTAGGATATTGGCTGGCTTGTGCCAGTCAGGAAGCTGCGCCTGGCCGGGTCTCCAGATCTCGGGAACCCAGGCCGGGGCCTCCTCCTCCTCCTTCTCCTTCTCCTCCTCCTCCTCCTCGAAAGCGGGCTCTATCCACCGCGCGCGCCTTTGCAGAGGGCTTCGCGGGCCTGCGGAGCCATAAAGTCTGATCGAAACCTTTCGGGTCTCTCCTGCGGGTTTCCAAACCCGACTTCAGTCAGGAGGGTGGACGAGACCCCGGCCCCCAGGCAGGGGCGCCCAGCTAAGCTCTGGCAGTGGGAGTTGGCGGGATGGGGACGGCAGCGGGCTCGACCCAGCAGAGGTTGCCATCCGCACCGGCGGGACAAGGCCGATCGCTCCGGTGGAGGAGGGAGACGGGGTCGCGGCACGCCACGCCGTGCAGGAGGCTCTTCTAGCATCGTCAGCGGGGCAAACTCGGGAACCCCAGGTTTTCCGGACGCCCACAGGCGCGTGCCCGGCCTGGGGTGCGCGCCCCTGACCTCCCACTCCGGCCGCGAAGCTCGCGGGGCGCACCGCTCCGGGCGTCTGCGACACCCGTCACCCCGCCAGAGGTCTCTGTGGAGCTGCTTTTAACCAGAGACCGGGCTCCGGCGGGCGACCACCTCCCCGGGGCGCCCGCGGCTGCGGCGCACGACCGCACGGAGCGCGAAAGGGACTGGCGTCCTCCTTAGACCCGCAAGCGTGCGCCTCGAGCAGCCCGAGCCCCAGCCTCAGTTTCTCTGCCTTGAAAATGGGTCCCGTCCGTCCCCCGCCCCCCCTCATCGCTTCGCCTCGCCCGGGATCCGCGCACCTCTCCGAGAGGAACAAGGGCGAGTCTCCCTTCTCCCTTGCACCCGGTGATCGCCTGGGGACTCGGCTCCCCGGGTGCCCAGAGTCCCGTGCCCGTGTCGCACACTCACCACCCCGAGGCTGAGGTCCTCCGCGCGGGGCGCGGGCGCTGCGCAGCCCCCATGGGCCGCCAGCGCCAGCACAAGCAGCAGTGGCGGCAGCCCGGGCTCCGGGCGTGGAGGACCAGGTCCCCGGGGGGACCCAGGTCCCCGCGGGCGGCGTCCCATCCCGCTCTCGCAGGCCGGGTGGCGAGGGTCCCCGCACCCGCCAGCAGCCAGCTCCGCGCCTCGCTCGGCTCCGCGCCCGCACCGCTCCGCTCCGCGGGACTGAGCCGCGCGCCCGCCCGCCTCCGGGGCCGGGCCATGCTAATGTATGCTAATAGGCGTCGCCCCGCCCACTCCCTTAAAGGGGTCCCCCGGCGCGGGCGGGACCCGGTCGTGGCACGGAAGGTTGGCTCTCCGCGAAAGCTGGAGCACTGCCGCAAGCAGGGAGCCGGAGGATCGGGCTGCGAGTGTCCTAGAGTTCCCTGCCGTCCTCTGGTCGCCTGCTAGAGCCCTTGGTTTAGTTTCAGGACCTGGAGACCGCTGCAGCGCGCATGATGGACACACGGGGGAGCCCGCGGGCCGCAGAGTCTTGGGGCCAGTGGGAGTGAGCACCCCGATTCGGAGTGATCGGAGGTGGGGGAGGGGGTTAGTGTGATACAAGAGAGCGTAGGAGGGAGCGGGGGCGTGGGGTGGGATGGGGTGGGTGAGAGTGGGCGGGAGTAAGGGCTTAGGACGGGAGAGTAGGCCGAGAGCACACCTGAGTCCTGTATCGAGCCTTGGGCACAGAGCACCTTTTCCCCTTAGTCCGCCAGGAAGCACCTTGCCTCTGCTGCTGAGGGTCTGCAGCAGGTGTGAAAAAAGAGACTTTGTTTTGAGGGGCGGGGAGTGAACCTCCCAGGCTTCGGGCGGGCTGGACCGGTTCTATCTCCCTGATCCACGACGGAAAGGGAGGCTATGAATAGCAAACATTAGCTGGGACCTGGCACCCGCTCAGCACTTTACAGATGAAATTTTCTTTCTCACAACCCTTAAGAGGTGGAAACCATAGTTCCCGATTTGTACACGAAGAAACTGAGGTCCAGAGAAAATAATCCCTAAGTAGGCGACAATATGGAGTGATGGATTGGAAACTGGCTGGGCCAGGGGGCGGGGTTCAACACCAGCTCCCTCCCACCCCCCAGTCCCCGCCCTAGTTTAGCCTCCCATCACCTTGAGGAGCCGCTGGGTCTCCCGTCCCTTCCCTGCGGGTCTCTCTAGTCATTCGGGGTCGTTAGGATTACAGTCTGTTTACCGTTTGCACAGGGAAACTGAGGTGCAGATGATGCCCCTAAAGGAGAGGGTGAGTGGCTCCCTGCTTTGAAGGCAAAGTTCCCTCCCTCAAATCCCAGCTAGTGCCTATCCAGACCCTGTTGTCTCTCAGGGTCTTGGTGGTTTGGGGAAGAGATTAGATTCTGCACGAGCTTGTGGCAACAGCGGGAGATGGGTCCAGCACAGACACTAGTGCATGTGTGTGTTAGGGTTTAGGACCTTGACACTAGAAAGCCCCAGAGGCCCTGCAGCCCAGAGAGTGCCCAGCCATCCAGTACCATCTCAGGGTGTTTAGCTATGTGGAACAGACTTCCTAGCAACCCATGGAACAGTATTGCCCACAGTTAGTTAAAAATGGGTCTTCCTATCTCAATTAACCTGATCTGGCTAATCCCTTCGAGGTGGTGCCCAGAGGCTAGCCTAATCTGGATAATCTCTCACAGGTGTGCTGGGAGGCTCTCCTGTTTCCTAGGAGATCCTAGATCCTGTCAGGTTTACAATATTAATGCATGACATGAGTTCATGCTGCATTAGAGGAAAGTTCAGTCCCTACTGAGAAGGTTGGTGGAGAAAGACGTTGCTTTTGTAGGCACTCCCGAGATCAGCTCCAAAGCTCACGTGGCCACGTCTTCTGTCTGTTCTGAGGTCTCTGGGCCTCTCCTGAATGATGCGCCTATGTGGGAGGAGAAACGCAGAGCAAATGGGGGAAAAAAAACGGCTTCAGGCATGGATGGCTCTGGGGGTGCTGGCTTTGGACCCTTGTTCTCTGGACTCTGCTAACTCTAACTGGTATCTCATCCCAAGGTGCCCTGCCTTTGCCTGTCTGGCTCTGGGAGTTTCTTCCAGGTCTCCTATGGCAAATGTCCACTAGACACTACAGATAAACTCTTAGTTGGACAGGAATCTTTTGTTTGTTTGTTTGTTTAGAACGGTGTCCTGCCTCAGCCCCCGAGAGTGCTGGGATTTTAGCTGTGTTCGTCCATGCCCAGCTTGGATAGGGGTCCTTGTAGTTATAATTGACTTAGAAACCTTGAGATGAGTTCACTGGGGATTGTCTGGGTGACCCCTAAAGCCACGGTCAAGTGATCTGATAAAAGCAGAGGAGGCTAGACATGGTAGCAGGACTTTGAAAACCCAGCATTTGGGGGAGGCGGGAGGATGGTGAGCCACAGGCCAACTTGGCTGTAGAGTTTTAGGAGTGGTTTTAACAAAACTCCAAACAAGCAAACAAAGGAACAGGGGAGAAGCCGCAAGAGAGTTTGCTGGCTTACAGACAATTTCACTAGATTCTTCCTAGGGACCTAGCAACAGATTAGCTCATCACAAGGCTCTGATCACCTGGCAGCATATAAGAGAATTACCCTAGCCCCTTTTTCTGTCTCTCCCCACTCTCCCTATCCCCCTTCTAACTCCTCCCTCCCTCCCCCCCTCTCTCTCTGTCTCTCAGTCTGTCTCTCTCTGTCTCTCTGTCTCTGTCTCTCTCTGTCTCTCTCTGTCTCTGTCTCTCTGTCTCTGTCTCTCTGTCTCTGTCTCTCTCTGTCTCTGTCTCTGTCTCCCTCTGTCTCTCTGTCTCTCTCTGTCTCTGTCTCTCTGTCTCTGTCTCTCTCTGTCTCTCTCTCTGTCTCCCTCTGTCTCTCTGTCTCTCTCTGTCTCTCTCTGTCTCTGTCTCTCTCTCACGTTCTCTCTCTGTCTGTCTCTCTCCCCTCTGTTCTCACATGTTCCTGGTCAGGCCCTCTTTCTTTCTGTCCTTCTCTATCCCCGCTTTCTCTGCCCTGTGGCTCTGTCTGTCTCTGCTCCTCCTCCAGGCCCTCCCTCCCCTTCCCTCCCCTCCATTCCAAATAAACCTCCCTTACACCAGGTCTGTCCCATGGCGTGGTTTCTCAGGGGGACACCTTGGCATGGGTCTGCTGGATCCCTCCTTACTCCTGCGGCCGCCACATTGTATTTTATAACAAGGGTTGGCCACATGACCAGGGAGGCAGAGGGTGTGATGTGGGCACAAACAGCAACCCCAGGGTAGTGGTACTATTTAGAGCTGGAGCTGGCACGTTACAGCCTGTGAGTCTGTGGCCCTTTGCCCTAGGCTAGAGGTCTAGGGTCCCAGAATTAGGAAGGTTGAGAAGCGCTGGTCCAAATCCCAAGGCACTTCCTACCCAGTCTTTACCTCCACCCTGACTTCCACCAGGCAGCCGGCTGAATCAGAGTCAGGCCATCCGTTCCAAAGATGACTGAGATGTCACCGCCCACATCACAACCATGCAAAAGGTGCTTGATGTGCTTGGAAGACAAATCCAAGTTCCTCTTCCCAGCCTGAGGCATCTTGCTCTGTTCTGATGTCACTCTGCTTGTTCCGACCCGCTTCCCCCATCCGGTAGAGCCCCTGACCTCTTCTGATGGCCTCCAGACTCACTCTTGCCCCAGGACCTTTGCACCCGCTTTGTTTTGGGGAGGTGGGTCTTGTCTTCTGATTCGCTGAAAGCCTATGCCTCGGATCTCTCTGCAAATGCTTGCTTCGTCTCTAAAAAAGCATCCCTCGCCCCTGACTCCCATTCACTCAGCGTCGACTCATTCACACTCCAGGCAGCTCCTCCTGGCCCTGCCATCTGTCTGGGCCTGGTCTGTTCACTGCCTGGCTCCTGGAGGCGTCGGCCCCAGAGGGCAGAGATAGCTGCCATTGGGCTTAAGAGCATTCTAGTGCCAGATCTAGTGCTGGGTGCAGTGGGGGTGGGTTTAGTAGCCAGCCTCTGCCTTCAAGTGGACCCCACGTCACCTTTTGCCTATCTCACATTGCACACATGGGCGGGAGCCTGGTGATGTCGTTGTTCGCACCCACTTGGCCACTCCTTCTTTGCTTTGACAGGAATCATCCTATTCCGTCCTAGGGCTGGCAGGTCTGAACCCCAACATCCCCAAAGCTTAGGGGCTTGAATGGCAGACCCAGAGGCTTATCGCTCCTGAGAGCTCGGGTGGCCTATTGCTCCAGGCGTTAGTTGCCAGAGACTGAAGGTTCTCGATAGTTTCTATTCCTCCAGATTTTAACCACTATCTTGAACCTTGGTAGTTGACGTAACCAGCTTCCGGTGGCAGTGAGTGGCAGGCACCATCTGCCGTTTATAAGGTGCTGGAACTTCAGCTTCCTGGCGCCTGGTTTTGCAGAGCTCAGGCCTCGTGCATTGCAATCTTGCCCTGGTGCCGAAGGTTTTACAGAATCTCAGAGTTCTCCAAGCCTGGCCTTTCAGGCAGCCCGGGCTGGCCAGCTCCTCCCCTTCGTCCTGCTTCGAGCATCTCATCCCTCATTTGTCCCTGTTGCCTCTTCTTCCCGTGCTCTGCCCTGGCTGCTCTCTGGGGTCCTGCATACCTGGAGAGAAGAAGAGAACCTGTAGGAATCTCTGTCCTTCCAAAGTGTGAGTTCTGGGGGGTGGGGTGGGGGTGGGGGTGGGGTTAAATCAGGTTGTCAGGCTTGTGTGGAGGGAGGTGCCTTACTTGCCAAGGCATCTTGAGGACCCAACTTTTAAAAAAGATTTATTTATATTTATTTACTCAGTGTGTGTGTGTGTGTGTGTGTGTGTGTGTGTGTGAGAGAGAGAGAGAGAGAGAGAGAGAGAGAGAGAGAGAGAGATATCCTGCATGGGTGAGTTCCAGGACAGCCAGGGCTATACAGACAAACCCTGTCTTGAAAAACCAAAACAAACAAACAAACCAAACAAACAAACAAACAAAAAACAAAAAAAAAAAGGAAAGACAGAAAGAGAGAGAGAGAGAGAGAGAGAGAGAGAGAGAGAGAGAGAGAGAGAAAGAAAGAAAGAAAGGTGCTGCATGAATTTTTGTGGACCATGAGCATGTATGAGTCTGAGGAGGCCAAAGAATGCAGCAGATTCCCCTGGAACTAGAGGTTAGGGATGGTTGTGAGCCTCCCTGTGGATTCTAGAAATCCAGTCTAGGTTCTTCGCAATAACTGCTCTTCCCCAACGACCCCTCTGTCTGCCCCCTCCAACCAAGTTTTTTTAACACCTTGTTGAGGGATTTGAACCTCTCTCTATGGACTTGGGGATTTCAGTGTCTTTACAACACTGAGGCTCTTTAGGATCCCTTCTCCTTTAACTGGCTTGTCTCATGGAGCATATCAAGGCGCAGCCACGCTGTAGCCTGGGTCAGAGCCTCCTATTTTTTCTTAAAAGGCTGAATGGTATCCCACTGTTTACCGTGACCATGTGCTGTTTTCTCTTGTGACCCTGGGTGCAACGTGGGTTGTGGTTCCCCTCTGGGTTTACACTATGCCCCTTCAGTTTCTTCATAGCTCCTTGGCAGCATCTCATACCCACGGCCCCTGACAGTTCCCCCCTCCCCCCTGCCCTGTGTTTCCGATCCCGGGACCCATCCTGCCCCCTCCATCCTTCTGGTTACTGTGTGCCCTCACAGTCCCAGCACTGGCCTCAGCTTAATCTCTCATAGGCTTCCTGGACACCCCTGGCAAGCAAACTACAAGCCTTCCAACCCATTAGCCACGCCTGGTGCCTTGTCCTCCCCCCTCCAAGTACCGGATAGACGGAGCTCTTGACCCAGAACTGCGGTCATCACATCTATATGTCTCTTAACATGTTATTCTAGAACTATTCATTCCAAACAATAACAAGAAAGGAGATGCCTTTGCCCTCCCTCCAGCCTTTATTAAAGCCAATGTCTAAATATTGCCTCTGCAAGTGTTCCGTTCCTCCAGTCACTGCTATCTCTTGTGGAGGAAATAACAGAATATCAATCATAAGACATTCTGGAAGTGAGCTTTGAAACCCAATCATGGGAGCCCTGAGGCAGAAAGATGCCTACCAGGCACACTGCCAACAGTGCCACGCCTGCCTTGCTTCTGTGGAATGGAGACCGCGTGTCTCAGTGAAGCCACAGTCCAATGCGCTCTTGAGGCCTAGGTTGTGAGTAGGTCAGGTGGCTCGAGGAGAAAGTGAATGGGTGACAGGGATGGGGTTGTCCCCCCCCCCCCCCCCCCCCGTCAGAGCACCGCCCCCCCCGCTTCTCAGGCATGGAGTGTGCTTTTTTTCTTTTTTTTTTTTTTTTTTTTTAACAATAAGATTCTAAATTTAGGGTATTTGGAGTCACAGAAATATTGGGGAGACAGAATAGTGTGTTCTGAGATTTGTCACCAACTGCTACCATAACAACTTATGCCGCCACTGCTCATGGGGAGTTAAGGGCCCTTTATATCAGATTTAACCAAGAGTCGGTATCGTAGCATATGACTGTAATCCTAGGATTTGGGGGATAGAGGCAAGTGGGTCAGGAGTTCAAGGCCAGCCTCAGCCACATAGCAAGTTTTAGACCAGCCTGAATTCACCATGTGAGATCTTGTCATAGAAAAAAACAAACCAAACCAAACAAAAACAAAAAACAGAAAAAAAAAAAAAACCAACCTAAAACTAAAAGATTTAATGAATGGTTCTAACAACTGTGTTTCTCCTAATATTGTCAGTCCAAAGATTTTATCCAGGCAGGACATGGTGCTTAGTGACTGTCTCCTGGCTGTTCAAGATTTGGGACAAGGGGATATCTGGTGCAGTGTTACTAGGACTTGGCTCATTATTTTTCTAACCACTAGCCCATGGCTGGGCTTTTTCTGAGGTGGACTGCCATGAGTTTGTGAAAAAAGAAAAAAATCATGGTGAAATTTATATTCCATTAGGCAAGAATCTGTGACTTAGCCGGGCAGTAGAGGCACACACTTTTAATCCCAGCACTCCGGAGGCAGAGGCAGGTGGATCTCTGAGTTTGAGGCCAGCCTGGTCTACAGAGGGAGTTTCAGGACAGCCAGGGCTATACAGAGAATCCCTGTCTTAGGGAGGGGTTGGGAGAGAATCTATGACTTACCTTGGAGAGTGGTGGCCTTGACCACCTGGTCAATGTTTCTGTCTTTGCTGTGTGATGTTATGCAGCTGGGTTCATCCCTCAGGAAGGAGTTGCTGTAAACTCCCCATGAGGGGGCAGCCCCACCACGTATGTGAGTGGGGGATGCAGTTCCCAAGTGAATCTGATGCACAGTGATGTCATAACTGTCTTAAATATGCTCAGTGATGTTCACATGGTGACAAAGGACCAAGCACACATTGCTCGGAAGAAGCCTCTTAAGTGACTTGTGACTGGGCTTGAGGGCCATGTGCCTTCTGGCTGTGAGCGGACCTGAGGACAGTAGGTATCCATGTGAGGGATGAGTGCTTCCCCCCATGTGAGGGATGACTGCTCCCCATTTGTCTCTTTCCCATTTACTTTGCTGTCTTTTATGGGCATCAACATGGATTCACGGATATTGATTCACGTGCTAGAATCTATTGCGACGTTAATTATGTTGCTCCTGTTGTGAGGGCTCTTCAGTTGGCTCCTCTGTAAGCTCCACCTACCCGGGATGTCAGTCATCTGGGGCACTTCTGAGCCTTGCTTCCACCGTGCCCTTCCTGTCCAGCCTTGGTGCTAGCCAGTTTTCCAAGGAGTCCTGTCACTGGGAAATACACTCAGGGGCCACAGTCTGGGCACTGGGGGTTGATGCTACCAGGGGCTCTGAGCTGGACCTTCTCTCCCTCGTTCATCTCTCTTCAGCCAAACGCTAGCTCTTACTGACAGGCTACCCCCTCACTCATCTCTGCCCCCCCCCCTTGTCTCTTCAGTCCCAACACCTGCCGAGTGCTCTGGAAGGCGGCAATGGTCAATGGAGTTTATGCTGTATGCTGCCCCCCCCCCCCCCCCCCCCCTTGGGGCTGAGGAGAGCACAAATCTGGGGCTGCTGTGTTTTTCATCTCCTTCCCTTGAGGCATCTCTGTGGGAAGGATGTCCCTGGCTGGTGCCAGGAAAGCTGAGCAGAGGCTGTGGCCAGGATGGTGAGGCCTTCTCCAGATGCTCGGTGTCTTGGCTGCCAGGTGCTATGATCTCCTAGGAACTTGAGGTTTGTATGGAGACAGCAGAGGCACCCTCAGAAGCCCAGGGGTCACAGGCCACAAATGGCCCACAGGGTAGCCATTCCACTTGCTTTGTGTCTACTTTTGGATTGGGAGGATGGTGGTACCCAAAAGGGAACCTGGGCCCTTTCCAGGTCAGTGAGGGTATTCATGCTGGCATCGCCATGTGATGTCCTGGGCAGGACACAGAGGTTTCTGTTCTGCCTTGAGATGTGGGGGAGTGGGGAGCCCCCCCCAAATGCTTTCTCAAATCTGCTTCAGATATTCATGGTTCCCTAAACTGTGCCCGCTGAACAGCTTATGAGCCTGTAATTAAAGCAACTTTTCATGCTGCTGAAGTGAGATGCTGCAAGCTGTCCTTCAGGGGACCTTTGCACAGCTTAAGATGACTGAACCCTCAGTGGACACCGGGGAGCCCGAGACATAGGCTCTTTGACCCTGGGTAGGGCTGGGGCACGTGTAATCACCAGCCCTTGTATTATGGAGTACAGTGAACCCCGAGTGTCTGTACCTAACCTCCTTGTGCTTTCTTGGGCAACCACACCTCTTGGGTAACAACCTCTGAGGTTGAATGTCCCCACTGGACAGATGGTGGTGCTGGCTGCACTCGCTGAAAGCTGTTCCCTGAACCTGAACAACTGAAAAGGGTGAAGACCGCTGGCTGTCAGGGGCCAGCAGGACCACTGATGTGTATGTCTCTCTGGGGTTGTGGGAGAAGGAACAGCCACAGGAATATATACCACAGGGATAAGCAGCAGCCTGTAGCCACGAGAGCCTGATCAGCTCCCTACAGACACGGAGGTCAAAAAGGAGGGTGTGCAGGAGGTGGCTTTGTCCTGAAAAGGGCTTGGCCTAGCATGACGTTTGTTTACGGGTGGAAGCCACTTGGGTCCTGCTCAAGGAAGTACGCCAAACACAACCCTAATGCTCCTGAGG
>JADRCD010186067.1:0-20582 GCA_019843815.1 Montemys delectorum | reverse complement strand
TTTGAGGCTGGAGAAATGGCTCAGAAGTTAAGAGGGCTTTCTGCTCTTCCAGAGGACTCAAATTCAGTTCCCAGCATCCATGACAGTCAGCCCCTGTGGGACATGACCCCTTTGGGATTTAATGACCCTTTCACAGGGGTTGCATATCAGATCTCTACATTATAATTATAATTACGACATAACAACAAAAATAATTTTATGGTTGGGGGTCACCACAACATGAGGAACCGTATTAAAGAGTTACAGCATTAAGGAAGCTGAAAGCCACTGAGCTAATAGATGACAAGAATATATATGTAAGAAATTGATGTGTGAGTTGAAAAGACTGCTCAGTAAAGTGTTTGCTACAGAAGCAGAAGAACCTGAGTTCAGACGCTCTGACTCCCATGTGAATAAAAGCTGCAAACGACAACCTGTGCCTGTGCCCTCAGCTCCAGGGAGGCAGCAATTAAGGATCCCTGCAGCTTGATTGTCAGCCAGTCTAGCCAAATCATGGAGACTCCAAATTCAGAGAGAGACCCCATCTCAAAAATTAAGGCGGGCAGTCATAGAAGAAGAAACAAGACATCAAGCCCTGGCCGCCATGTGCATTTACAAAATTATGTGTGCGTGCATGCGCACACATACACACACACACACACACACACACACACACACACACACACACACACAATGTAATGGAAAAGAACACAAATGCCGGGCAGTGGTGGCACATACCTTTAATCCTAGCACTTGGGAGGCAGAAGCAGGCGGATTTCTGAGTTCGAGGCCAGCCTGGTCTACAGAGTGAGTTCCAGGATAGCCAATGATACACAGAGAAACCCTGTCTTGAAAAAAAAAAAGAACACAAATTGTACACCAGGAAAGAATTGTAAAGTTTAGCCTTCAGGAATGGTAAAGGCATTCTAGAGGGCAGAACACTTCAGGGGAGTGTTTAAAGTTCAACAGAGATTCCAGAGAGAGGGTCATCAGTCAGATGTTTCTGAGCATTTTGATTTTCCCATTCCATGTGGAACCTGATCATAAACAGTTATAACTATATAAAAACCTTAAGATCTCCCAAGATAGCAACTATTACTGCTAGACTTTGGATAATCACAGCCACAATATTTTGCCATGATTTGCAGAGGGGATGCTGTTGCTAGCAAGCTCAGCCAGTCACAGGGAAATAAACTACTCTGCATCAAACAGGGCTTGTGTGTTTCCCCTCATGCTTTTCTTTGTGAATGTCAGCTATTGTTCAATTTAGAAAAGAATCAGATGGGTTTCTAGGGGCCTTTCACCAGCCCATACACTTGTCCACACCTATCCTTAAGCCTCTTCTCTTTTCCCTCTCGAGTGCTGAAAGCCTTTGCTCACACCATGCCTCTTCAACAAGGAAATCTCCCTTCTGGTTTCTAAAAGAGAGGATTACAAGACTGACATCTGGAGAGCTGAGGTTTCCCATACAGGAGTCAGGAAGGTTTGGAAGATGCCACAAAGATGGGAGGACAATTAACTGTCCCACATATGCAGGCCATCTGTTTTTCTGGCATGCGTTGGAGCTTTCTTCACTGCTCCATAAGAATTTTACAATTCACTTATCTCTGGGTCTGTGCTGTCAGTTACCAAAATCCCACAGATTCTCCTCTCTTGCTTCAGGTCAGTTACATATGAGAATGTAGACTGGAAGCATGATCGTCTCTGACTCCTCTCTAAGCTGAAATAGGCCTCAGTCTCCAGACATTTGACCTCAGCACAGGTACCTGGTCACTCCTTCTGTCACAGTACCTAGCCAGAGAACAAGTGAATAGTGTATTGTTGGAAAGATGGAGCATTGTGGATGGATTCCCAAGGAGCCCAAATACCTAAGGCAAGGAAAGAGGATCCCACAAGGGAGAGTGGATGGGTCCAGATGGCTTGAGATGAATGAGAGAAGTGACAGGCCATAAAGCAGTGATTCCAAAAAGGAGTAATGGTATCAGCTGTTACATACCACAGTCAACAAGACCAGCTGCATAGGAACTAGATCTGTGGGACTCAGAAATCAGGCGCCTGTGCAGGAACTCAGCAAGAGTAATTCTCATGAAGGTGTATGAGTACCAACCAGACGTCAGTGATCCAAAGACAGTGCAACGGTGGCAGTGACTGCAGGGAAAGTATGCAACGCCACCAATATATACATAGTGCCAGTACCTCAGAGATACTGTGCAGTGAAGATTCTGCATGAGCATGCAAGGAGTAGCTGATGAGCCCCTGGTCAACAGTGTGAAGGCAAAGTGTTCACAAAGGACACATTAAAATCAGTTCTCTGCTATCCTTCCAGTTCTCTAGAGCAAATGGAATTCCAGTGGGATTTCGTCTCTGAACTGATCATGGATATTGTCTTAGCAATGGTTTCCATTTGCTGTGAAGAGACACCAAGAGACCAAGGCAACTCTTATAAAAGAAAACATTTCATTGATGCTGGCGTTATCATCAAGGCAGGAGCACGGCAACATCCAGGCAGGCATGGTGATGGATGGGCTAAGAGTTCTGCATCATCATAAGGAAGCCAGAAGCAGATCGCTTGCAGGCAGCTAGGAGACTCTCAAGCCCACCCCCACATTGTCTCCAACAAGGCCACACCCACTCTAACAAGACCATACCTCTTAATGGGGCCACTCCCTGAACCAAGCATATTCAAACCACCACAGATATCAAAAGGCAAATGTATATTTACATTCTATTATTTTTCACAAATATAAGTAAAATAAGTTCAATGTACATGAAAAGATACTATATATATAAAAAACATTATAGTAGCTATAATATATAATTTATATATATTATATAAAATGTCATATGTATGGCAAATGGTACAAAGATCAAGCCATCCCAGCAGAAGCAATAACATTCAATCACACTCTCTACTCGTCTTTCTATTAACTCCCTTCTGCACAGTGCTCTAGTCAAAAATACAACTTGTAATTCCAATCCCAGAAGAACAGAAGGATGTTCCTGGCCTCTACATCAATGTACGGAGTGCACTTAACAGATACCTAACAGATCCATCAGCAGAAACTTGAAGCAGAGGCCCCTCTCCTACACACTCCTTGGTTAGTGCACAATGGACTGGCAGAAGGATGGGAAACTTTTCCTCTGGAAAGTGGTAAGCAATATGATATCACTGCAAACCCATCCAATACTGGCTGATGTGGTAAGTATTCTTGAGGCATTCTCTAAAGAAAATGCAAACTAAAGCTTTAGATTCAGAGGCAAGGGTGTGGAAAATGATTGTATTCTATTATTCATTTCAAACAAGTAATAACACTCAATTTTGTTGAAATATTTTATTCATTTTCTCTTACATCGGGAAAAATTAATTTCAAATGCTTTACTTTTTAAATAGTTTGAATATTCAAAGCCCGTCTTCTTCCTGAGCTATTTTTTAATGTGTGTGTATACATGTGTGTGAGTATGTGTATGTACGTATATACACATAATGTGCATATATGTGGAAGCTGGAAAACTACCTCGGGTGACATCCTCTTTTTTGAGATAGAATCTCTCATTGGCCTGGAACTCACCAATTAGGTTAGACTGGCCCTAGAAATCCTTTTGTCTGCCTCCCCAGTGCTGGGCTTATACTGGCGTTACACCATGACCAGCATTTGGATCTAAGTTCAGAGGATCAGATTCAGGCTACTATGCTTGTATAACAAGTGCTTTACACCTCTCATTTTATTGTCATGTGTTTCTTGCAAACAGAGATAGGCTTCATAAAGACATCTTCATACATGTGTCTCGTGTACTTTAACCATATTCACCCTGTAACTTCTCTTTCTTCCCTTCCTCTCCCTCCTACTATCTCCACTGAATCCCACAGACAATCTCACTTTTCTATCATGTTCTATACACATATGTGATTTTATGTAACACTCTGAAGTCAGAACCCACAAATGAGAGAAAACATGCAGAGTATGCTTTTCTGAGTCTGGCTGATTTCTCTTCAGATGATGATATCCAGTTTCGTCCATTTCCCTGTGCGTGATATACTCTTCTTTGTAGACCATTTTTTAAGCAAAAAGACTTTCTGCAATAACCTATAAGGATACTCCCAGATCATGTGGCCCAGAATTAAAGCAAGAGAACCTGGAGTTGCATTCCAGGTAGGACAACTGAGCTCATCTTACTGTGATTTAAAAAATAAATAAATAAAACACAGAAGCAGCTTTCTTCCATTTCAAGTGTTGTGAGATGAAATGAAAGGGTGGGGGAAACATTTTTCACAATCTATCCAATCCAGATGGGTCCAAGTGGCAGAAACAACCACAGTGTCATAGTTAGAAACCAAGACTATGACATAAGAATGATGAACTCCTGCAACTGCACAGGGTTCTGATGAGGACTAACCACTCAAAGCACTAGATGATGACAAATGCCCAAGTACCATACAGTATTTTTATCGGAAACAATTGTTACATCTCTGCTTTGTGTGGTCAAGTATTATTATTGGAAGCCCAGCAAGAAAATCTAATCTTCAGAGTTTCAGCCTGATTTCAGAGAACAAAGCAGCATGGGTATCATCTATCTTTGGAGCTGTGGACAGAGGAGTCAAGAGTATCTGGAAATCGAGTCAGTGTTTTTCATGTTTGCCCATATTTCAATTCAAAGGAACTTTGTATTTATGGGCATAACCCAAAAAGCAATATGGTACTTTGAGAGAGGAAATAAAACACAAAAAGATTTACATTGTAGAGTAAGGGAAAGGAAAATGGAACCTACCCAAACATTTTCAGTTGAGATGAAAACCCCTCCTGGCTATTTGAATAAATTGCTCTTTAAGTAATTAAAACTCTAACCTATGCTCTTTAGTAAATTCTGGTAATTTCTCCATACTTGGTTTCAAGTATTTTCTGGTTGGCGTCTTTCCAAAGAGTACACCTGTGTGTTAGTTGAACAATGTCTTACTGAAAGATGAAATTAACTAATTTTGTTTGATTTGGATCTTGGTTAAAATTCTGAAGTTAGATATTTATGTGCAGAATCACATAAAGAGTACTAGCTTAAATGATTCCACCAGGGACTGTAACAGGATTTCCATTGAGCTGACAAAACATTAGAATACGCTTAGCTAATGAAAATGATTCATCTCTGCTTTTCTATCAAGCACAGTGTGGGGGAGGGGAGGGTCTCTGTTATTTTAGGTAAAGACTTGCAGTTATTTGAATTTTCCTCTCTTTCATGCTGTGTCTTCTTAATTTTTTTTCGCTTTCTGTTTCTGAACTTTAAAAAGTCCTTGATCTATTTTAATTATGAAAACCCAGTAAAACATTGTTTTGACTTTAAATTATTGGTCTTTAATGTCTTTGATCCCCTGTCCCCTGTAAAACAAAAGCCTAACGATTCTTATTAAATGAGAGGAATAAAGTTTCTCACAATGACAATTTTCGTTTTATGAGGAAGACTTAAGGCTTTGCATTTGCTCGTTAATTATACGGGAAGTCTCGAATGTAAAACAACAAGATTTGTTTCCTATTTCATTTCCATTGTGATTACGTTTCTGTACAGAATTCACATGTACCACTTTCCCTACCCCCTCGCGAGTACAGGTCTATTCAGTAAGAAGCTAAAGTCAGTCACTGCCATGGTACACTGTCTAAACTGCCATGATTTCCATGATGGCCCCAAGGAGCTCCCCGTCTTGCTGCCACATGTGTAAAATGTCTTAGCTATTCAACATGTGGGATTCAACCTGGCTTTGATGGAAAGGAACAATGCTGGCTTCCTTGGTTATGGACTGTGGGGCTCCAAACAATGACCTAGTCCAAGACTGAGAGAGAAATATGTTTAAGAAGGAACCTTTGGATTGCATTCAGCATACATCTTTAGTTGCTTCTCAAATATTTTGCAAACTGCCTCAGGGAAACAAGTAGATGTTTGTGATTATTTAAAAGCTTATTAAATGCAACAATCAAAAAAAAACTAGAGAAACACACAAATTAGGATAGGTGAAATACAAAAATTGGTATAGTATAATAAACAGACAATGTAGACCTTATGTTTGCCATGAATAGGTAGGAATGAATTGGAGAACCAAGGAAGCATGAACTCTGCATAGGACATGAGATATATCCCAAGTTCATGAACGGTAAATACCATGTCATCTTCAATGACATTTAAACTCACCTTGCCTTAACTCATCGATTGGTTTGAAGTGGTTGAGTGTGGCAGGTGGGGAGGCTGGCTCTCACTGTGTAAAGTATACTGCCCTGGTGCTATTCACTCTCCCATCTTATATTTTTCTCTCTTTTTTTTTCATCTTACATTTTTCAAAGCTGAGATTAGAGCATGCACTACCATGCCCAGTTTAGAGTGCTTTTGCTCTGACAGTAATATTCGCAGGGCATTGCAACACTAAGGACACCCGTGCACCAAAGAACTAATGCCCAAAGAGCAGAAGTAACTCTAAAGGCCATATATCTCTGTAGTTTATAAAACTTTAAACACACAAGTACAAGAAAAGCCTAATTGTTAAGATTACATGTAGAGTTCCTTGGCTCTCACAGGATGACCAAAAAATAGAGATTTCCAGAACATGAGATATATCCCAAGTTCATGAACAGTAAATACCATGTCATCTTCAATGACATTTAAACTCACCTTGCCTTAACTCATTGATTGGTTTGAAGTGGTTGGGTGTGGCAGGTGGGGAGCCATTCCTAAGAATTGCTTATGGATGCTCAGCCATACACTCACACTCTATGCAGCTGCTCCTACTTCTTCCCTATCCTTGCAGCAGAAAAATCTCTGCTGTAAAAGGCGCACAGCCCCGATGCCGTGGGATTTCATTCTACAAATTAGAAAAAATAAGCCAATCTAGCTGTGTTGCCCTTTATCACATAGATACCAGAGACCTCTAGAGTAAGATGTCTTGTTTAGAGAGTTTGTCTGATCTTAGTTTAACTTTGGTACATGGTATCACTCTAGAAAATCGTCCATTTCATCTACATTTTCCAGTTTTGTCGAGTATAGGCTTTTGTAGTAAGATAAGATGATATTTTTAATTTCCTCAGTTTCTGTTGTTATGATTCCTTCTTTATTTTTTATTTTGTTAATTTGGATATTATCTTTGTGCCCTTTAGTTAGTTTGGCTAAGGATTTATCTATCTTATTGATTTTCTCAAAGAATCAGCTCTTATCTTTGTCAATTCTTTGTATCATTCCATTCTTTTCTAATTGGTTGATTTGGGCCCTGAGTTTAGCCATTTCCTGCCCTCTACTCCTCTTGAGTGTGTTTGCTTCTTTTAGTTCTATAGCTTCCACTTGTGTTGTTAAGTTGCTGGTACAGGATCTCTCCAATTTTTTTTTTATGAAGGCACTTAGTGCTATGAAATTTCCTCTTAGCACTGCTTTCATTGTGTCCCATAAGCTTGGGTATGCTGTACCTCCATTTTTCATTTAATTGTAGAAAGCCTTTAATCTCTTTCTTCATTCCCTGTCCAAGTTATCATTGAGAGTTGGTCAGTTCCATGAATATGTGGGCTTTCTGTTACTTTGTTGTCATTGACATCAAGCCTTAATCTGTGGAGATCAGATAGAATGCATGGGATTATTTCAATCTTCTTGTATCTGTTGAGGCTTATTTTGTGTCCAAATATATGGTCAGTTTTGGAGAAGGTTCCCTGAGATGCTGAGAAGGTATATTCCTTTGTTTTGGGATGAAATATTCTGTATATATCTGTTAAATCCATTTGGTTCACAACTACTGTTAGTTTCACTGTGTCTGTTTAGTTTCTGTTTAAATGACCTGTCCATTGAGGAGAGAGGGGTATTTAAGTCTCCTACTATTTTTTTTGTTTAGGATTCTGGATTTTATTAGAGAACATATTTAAAATAATTTTCCATTGAATTAATGGTATGTTATCTGAAGGGAAATATACTCTGTATCACAACTATATCAATTTTTACATCTTCATTTACACCTTAGAAATCAAATTAAGTTACAACATAATTCATATTTAAGAATAACTTTCCTACAAATATATAAACTTTAAGTTTTTTTTAATTTATTTTTATTAGATATTTTCTTTATTTACATGTAAATTTCTCCTTTCCCAGTTCCCCTCCAAAAAACAAACAAACAAACAAACAAACAAAAACAACATGAACAAACCCCTGTTGCGTCCCCCTCCTCATTCCTGCCACCCCACCCTCTCCCATTTATTGGCCCTGGCATTCCCCTACACTGGGGCACAGAACCTTCACAGGGCCGAGGTCCTTTCCTCCTATTGATGATCAACTTTGCAATCCTCTACTATACACAGGCTGCCAAAACACTCAGTCCCACCATGTTTAGTCCTTGGTTGGTGGTTGGGTCCCTGGGAGCTCTGAAGGTACTGGTAAGTTCATATTGTTGTTCATCCTAAGGGGCTGCAAACCCTTCTATTTTTGTGTGAGTTTCAATGTGTGTTTTGAGCTTTAGTAAAGTTTCTTTTATGAATGGGGGTGCCCTTGCATTTGGGGGCATAGATGTTCAGAAATAAGACTTCATCTTTGTGAATTTTTCCTTTGTTGTGTGTGAAGTATCCTTCCCCCTCTCTTTTGACAACTTTTAGCTAAAAGTCCATTTTATTGGATATTAGAATGGCTACTCCAGCTTATTTCTTGGGGCCATTTGCTTGAAAAAAATTTTTCCAGCCCTTTACTCTGAAGTAGTCTTTGTCTTTGCTGCTGAGCTGTTTCTTGTATGCAGCAAAAAGACATTGTCAATAGAACAAAATGAAAACCTAAAGATTGGGAAAAGATCTTCACTAACCCTTTATCCAACCGAGAGCTAATATCCAAATTTTATAAAGAACTCAAGAAGTTAGACTCCAAAAAAATCCCCAACTTTAAAAAATGATGTACAGAGCTAAACAGAATTCTCAACAGAGGAAGCTCAAATGGCCAAGAAGCACTTAAGAAATGTTCTAAGTCCTTAGTCACCAGGAAATGCAAATCAAAATGACCCTGAGATTCTACCTTACTCCAATCAGAATGCTAAGATCACAAACTCAAGTGACAGTACATACTGGTGAGGATGTAGAGAAAGAGAAATACTCCTCCATTGCTGGTGGAATTACAAACTGGTACAACCACTCTGGAAATCAATCTGGCAGTTCCTCAGAAAATTGGAAATAGTTCTATCTCAAGGCCCAGCTATTCCACTCCTGGACATATACCCCAAAGATGTTCTACCATACCACAAGGACATGTAATCCACCACGTTCATAGCAGCCTTATTCACAATAATCAGAAACTGGAAGCAACTGAGATGTCCCTCAACCAAAGAACGGATACAGAAAATGTGATTCATTTACATAATGGAATACTATTCAGCTATTTAAAACGAGGACATCATGAGTTTTGCAGGTAAATGGATGGAACTAGAGAATATCACCCTTAGTGAGGTAACCCAAACCCAAAAGGACATGCATGGTATGTACTCACTGATAAGTGGATATTAGCCATAAAGTACAGAATTCCCATGCTACAACCCACAGACCATAAGAAGCTTAACAAGAAGGAAGGTCCAAGTGAGGATGCTTCAGTCCCACTTAGAAGAGGGAGTAAAAGAATCACAGGAGGCAGAGGGAGGGAGGGACCTGGGTGAGAGAGGGAAGGAGGAAGGAAAAAGGGGGTGAGATTAGGTACTGGAGGAGACAGGAGAGAATCCCAAGGGGCCAGAAGAACGAATGAAAATATACAGCTTCTGGGGGTGAAGGTGGGAGACCCTCTGGAAAGCACCAGAGACCTGGGATATGAAAAGCTCCCAGGACTCAGTAGGTGTGAACATAACCAAAATGTCCAACATTGGGGAGATGGAACCTGAAGAGGCCTCCAGTAGATAGACATTGCCCCATTGGAGAAATGGGATCACCAACCCATCTTCAAAATTTTGGACCCAGAATTGTTCCAATCTTAAAAAAAAATGCAGGGACAAAAATGGAGTGGAGACTGAAGTCCATCCAACTTGGCCAACTTGGGATCCATCCCATGGGCAGGCACCAAACTCTGACACTATTACTGATGCTATGTTGTGCTTGTAGGCAGGAGCCTAGCATGGCTGTCCTCTGAGACGCTCTACCAGCAGCTGACTGAGACAGATGCAGATACTTAAAGCCAACCATTGGGCTGAAGTCAGGGACCCCTATGGAAGGGTTAGGGAAAGTATTGAAGGAGCTGAAGGGGATGGCAATCCCATAGGAAGAGCAACAGTGTCAACTAACCCCAACCCCTAGGAGCTCCCAGAGACTAAGCCACCAACCAAAGAGCATAGAGCTGGTCCAAGTCCTCCCCCACCTTCAGCACATTTGTAGCAGAGGACTGCCTTGTCTGGACACAGTGGGAAAGGATTTGCTTAATCCTGTAGAGACTGGATGCCCCAGGAACTGGGAATGCAATTCTGTGTTAAAAATGTTGAGAAGGGTGGGTGCCCCCGTCCCTCAACCAGGAACCATGCGTAGCCTCTCCATATGGTCTCTACAGGTTCCTTCTCTCCTTTGTTGGGTATTTCAGCTAATGTCATTCTCATTGGGTCCTGGGAGCCTCTTGCTCTCTTGGTGTCTGGGACTTTCTGTTGGCTACCCCTGTTCCCCGTCCCCCATTGTTACACACTTCTGATCAGTTTCCTGACCCTCTGTACATCTCCCCCGTCTCCTCCCATTATATGATTCTTGCTGCTTTCTTCCTATTGGAAATGTTTTCACAGGCTCTTGGGCTCTGATCATCCTCCTCTCAGGCCGTCTGGAAATGTACCCCAAGGATTGGCTGTGGCTGCTTGATGGGCTCCATCCACTAGCCTCTTCTTGTGCCAGATGTAATCATTCCCAGAGTGCAGAAGTTTATGACTTGTTTCTTGTATTTCCAAATTTGCGGTCAAGATGCCCTGTTGTTGAATTGGCAGGACTAATGGCTTAAATATTTTTTCTACTCCTTCTCTTTGAGATCACTTCTTCCGCATTGATATATATGTGTGTGTGTGTGTGTGTGTGTGTGTGTGTGTGTGTGTGTGTGTGTGTGTATATATATATATACATGGTGAAATGTGGGGAGTATAGCTACTGAATCTGCAGGTAAGTTTCACACAGATTAATTGACTGTACCAGCAGTAGATGGAATCAGGCCCCCAAGTCTGCCCACAGGTAGGTGGAGGCACTCTGGGAGTATGGTATTGCTCTCTAGATATAGCCAAATATAGTATTTGATGTTGTAAAGAGGCAGAGATAACTTTTGGTAATAATGTGGGGAAAAATGGAATGTTTGCTCCTTGCCAGTTGGCACAATGGTGCCACCACTCTAGAAAATTGTTTGGTGGTTTCCCAAAATGGTATACACAGAATTATATTGTTCAAGAAAGTCCACTTTTATGAAGTTATGAGGAAAAAAGGGAGAACAAACTCAGATACTTCTATACCAATGTCTATAGTACATTTACTAGAGCTATTCACAACAGACAGATACTCGGTATATTCACCATTAAATCAGTGGATTTTTAATATGGTATATATACATGCAATGGGATATTATTCATTGAAAAGAATGAAATTCTAGTGCCTGCAACAACATAGATGAACCTTGTAAGTGTCCCACTCAGTAAAATTACCCAGACCTCAAAGGACAATATAGTATGAGTATGCCTCAAGAAGTACCTAGACTAGGAAAATATGTAGATTCAGTGAGTAGATTAAAGGTAGATTGAGAAGCTAGAGACATGGGAAATAGTTACTGTTGGTGGATCTGTTTTTATTTGTAATAATGAAACCATTTAGGGTATATAAGGCCCTGATAGGCACCCCTTTGAGACACTGAAGTATTTGGAATAGATTTGTTAACCTACTTTAAACAAAAGCCAGTTGTTGGCTGTGTGGTTTTATTTACTTTTCTGAGCTTCTCTGAGCTCAGTGGATTTTTAATATTCCATGTGATATGGTCCCTACCTTAGAGAGCTACTTTAAAGAATTATGTAAAAAGGTTTATCTGATATACTTTTATAATTGATTATAATTTAAGTACTAATAAATTGTTATTAACTAAAATTATTTACTTAAAAGAATTCAGCACCTTCAAGTTCTGATGAGTCAGAAAAGAAAAGCCAAGTATAAAGTGGTAGTGGCCAAACAGTTTGTGTTTGTGTGTGTTATAATTCAGAGACAGACAATAAGCAAATACACAAATAAATAAATGACTTGGGATAAGATTAGTAATATCAGAAAGAATAAGATGGGACAAGTAACCTATGAGGAACAAAAGAAGAAAGGATGGTGGGAGAAAGCTCTGAAATGAGCTGGGTGTGGTTTGTCTCCACTGCAGCTGAAAACTGACCACTGAGGTAATGGTTTGTAGAGGCAGGACAGTTAACCCAGATTAATGGCTTTCTCTAGAAAGGAGATTCATCCCTATGGGATGGACGAGTCTTCCCAAGGACTGGTTTTTATAAAGTGTGTGAGCTTCTTTCTCTCTCCCTTCTATGAATTCTGTTTTCCCTTTCAGCTTTTCTGTTATTTGTAGGGGTAACATGTGGTCCTCACTAGAAGCTAAACAGATTCCGGTGCCACACTCTTGGACTTACAGACTCAGGAGCTAAATAAACCCAGTTTCTTTCTTTCTTTTTTTAATTAGATATTTTCTTTATTTACATTTCAAATGTTCTACCCTTTCCTGGTTTCCCCTCCAAAATATCCCCTATTCCCTCTCCCCTCCCCCTGCTCACCAACCCACCCTCCTCTGCTTCCTGGCCCTGGCATTCCCCTACACTGGGGCATAGAGCCTTTACAGAACAAAGGACCTCTCCTCCCATTGATGACCGACTAGGCCATCCTCTGCTACATATGCAGCTGGATCCATGAGTCCCACCTTGATATAGATGTCTCCTGAGAGGTTCTGCCAGTGTCTGACAAATACAGAAGTAGAGGCTCACAGCCATCCATTGGACTGAGCACATGGTCCCCAATGAAGGAGCTAGAGAAAAGATCCAAGGAGCTGAGTGATTGCAGCCCCATTAGAGGAACAACAATATGAACCAACCAGTACCCCAGAGCTCCCAAGGACTAAATCACCAAGCCCATTTCTTTATAAAGTACTCACTCATCAGAATTACTTATGCTAGCAAGCAAAAGGCAGAATAAGACGCTACCTCCTCTAAGACATCCACCATGTTGCAGTTTTATCAAGTCATCCACACAGGGTGTCATACAGACTTAAGTCTGTCCTTTAACATTGCTTTGCTTAAAGTCTTGTATTTGTGTTTATTCCTTCCTATTTCTCCTCTCAAATCTAATCTTCTAATCCTGGAATCATCAAAGAGGTGAAATTCTTTAAGAAAACACATTAAATCTAGCCAGCCTCAAATCAAACCTTCTGAAGCCAGTTGGCATATAACCAATTTGCTTGTGTGTCCTATTGAACACACTCTATTCCCACTGACTCCTCTTTCAACATTTCACCGTTATAGCAGTTCTCATGAAGGAGGAGTGTTTATCGTCTTGAGTTTTATGTCTCCTAAGTGCTATTTTCAGTTCTGGCTGTGGGCTACAGGTATGTCTTATTGCCATATTTCCAATAAGCATGTATGCCTACTCACACGAGAGTCATCAAATTAATCCATTTTAAGAGCTCTTACATCATAGTTTCTATCTCTTTTCTTCTTCATGTATATTCATTTCTATGGGTTCATTAACAGAAATTTGTCCAGTCTGTTTTGATGTGATTCACAATGTGTTCTGATAAACTACAGGAAGCTTCCTGGCAGAAGCTTTTTACTACGTACTTCTAGGTTCATAGAAATGGGAATATAATATGAGCTACCTAGTACCCTCAGAGCTCCCAGGGACTAAGCCACCAACCAAAGAGTACACATGGTGGGACTCATAGCTCCAGCAGCATATATAGCAGAGGATAGCCTAGCAGGTCATCAGTGAGAGGAGAGGCCCATGGTCCTGTGAAGGCTCGATGCCCCAGTGAAGGGGAATGCCAGGGCCAGGAAGCGGGAGAGGGTGGGTTGGTGAGCAGGTGGAGGGGAGAGGGAACAGGGTTTTTTTTCCAGAGGGGAAACCGAGAAAGGGGATATCATTTGAAATGTAAGTAAAGAAAATATCTAATAAAAATGTTTAAAACTTAAGGAAATGGGAATATAAATTTACCTGCTTCACAGCTAAGGACTGTGGGACCATGTTACACTTGTTTAGAGGCACAGAGAGTTAAGCTCAACATAACTACTCGTGCAGACAGAGACCTCAGCACAGGTTTTCTGACTCCAGTATCAATGCTACAGTCATAAGAAGCAGTTTGTCTTTCTTTTGTTTGAATGCTGCCTGATTTGGACACTAAGACTGTCCTTTCTCCTCACTGTTACCACTTTAATGAGGAAGAAGCTTGTCAAATGAATAGATAGGATATTTATGTAAAGGTTTTGGACCTTTGTCCATGAGTTCAACCCCAGTACCAAGAAAAACAAAAGAAAATCAAAGTAAGTCCAATGATAATAAAAATAATAATAAAATTTAAAATTAGAAAATAGTTGAGCAAACTAACAAAGAAACACTCTCCCTAAGAACACTTAAGTGAGTACCTCTCCCTTGGAGTAGCTTTGATACTCTCATTGGACACATCTCAATGCCTAGAAACAAACTTGCTTGTCATGCTCAGGGAAAGGGTGCTATTCACATCTGATGGAGAGAAGCCAGGAAGGCTACCAAATAGTCTACAAGGAGGAACTATCTCAGCCCCAAATGTCAATTGTTCTGAGGTAGAAAACCCATGCTTTCCAAAGCTGCCTATTTGGGGAGTTAAAACATAGTGGATTTCGAGGACTGACACTGATTTTTGAATGGACCAATGTCTTCATTGAACAGTATAATGTACTTCCTCACAAGGCAGCTCATATTTTGCCATTTATACCCACATGCCTGTTTCAGAAAGAAGTTTAGGATCCTATGTCCATTTGCTTAGCCTGAAATCTTGGGTGGAGCTCTGTTTGTCCGTCTGTTTTCTCTGGCACCCCTCACCACTGACTCTCTTTAAGGGGTTGACTACAACTCTCCATGGAGAGAAAAGCCATTATTGCCTCAAGTTCTGTCTGTGCTCCCAGATCCCTTCCTTGTGCCAGGCAGAGCATGCAAGCTTCTGGCTAGCAACCCACTGAGTCCAGGGAAGATTTCCTGTTCCTTCCCACTTGTCTCTCCATTGCTGGGCCTCTTAGTGTTTCTATCTCTCATTCCTCAAAAAAAAAAAAAAAAAAAAAAAAAAAAAAAACATGTTCCCTCTTCAGAAGACCAGTGGATGCCTTACCCCTAGGTGTTTGCTCAAGCCAACCCCATGCAGTGTCTGAACCATGAATTTATTTCTTCTGATTTTTCCTTAACTTCATTCTCAGAAAGGGTCACTTAGGAAAGACCCATAAAGCTAATGACGGACAGTGTATGGCCTCCTCCCAGAAAGAGCTGATTTTAAACAGTGACTTTTCTTAGCTTGGAAGAGCTGTGCTTATGGTCAGATCTGAGCTGTGGCTATACAAAACACTCTCTTATTCTTTCCTCCCTGGCATCCTGAGCTCCCTAACAGGGAAAACAAAAGCTTTTCAGTGTGTATGAGAACACTGGTAAAAGATATTCAGAGTTCTACTCATTTGCCTGGAAATTTCATGATGTCCTTGTTTTTAATAGCTGAGTACTACACCATTGTGCAAATGTCCCACAGTTTCTTTATCCATTTTCCAGTTGAGACACTTCTAGGTTGTTTCTAGTTTCTGGCTATTACAAATAAAGCTGCTATAAACATAGTTGAGCAAGTGTCCCTGTCATAGGGTGGAACTTCTTTGGGGTATATGCCCAGGAGCAGTATAGCTGGGTCTTGAAGTAGAACTATTCCCAGTTTTCTGAGAAAACACCAAATTGATTTCCAAAGAGGTTGTACACGTTTGCACTCCCACCAGCAATGGAGGACTGTTCTTCTTGCACACGTGCATGTGCTATCATTTGAGTTTTTGACCTTAACCATTCTGTCGGGAACAAGATGGAATCTCAGAGTCGTTTTGATTTGCATTTCCCTGATGACTCAGGATGTTGAACATTTCCTTAAGTGTTCTCAGCCATTAAAGATTCTCCTGTCAAGAACTCTCTTATCATCCTTAGTGAGGTAACCCAAACTCAGAAAGACAAACATGGTATGTACTCATGTATATTGGATATTAGCCATAAAGCACAGAATAACCGTGCTACAATCCACAGACTCAAAGAAGCTCAGTAACAAAGAGGGGCTCAAGGGAGGATATTTGAATCTCACTGAGAAGGGGAAATAAAATAGGCACCAGTGGTAGAGAGAGGGAGGGAACTGGGTGAGAGAGGGGGTGGGGAGGGGACAAGAGGGATCAAAGTGAGGAGGGTGGCAGGAGAGAGAATAGAAATCAGTGTGGCAATCTCAGGGACAAGCTAGAAATCTAGGACAATGGAAACTCTCAGGAATCTATGAGGGTGAGTCTAGCTAAGTCTCTTAGCAATAAGAGATATGGAACCTGAAACTGTTACCTTCTGTAACCAGGCAAGACTTCCAATGAAGGAATGGGAAACCAACACAGCCACAAAACCTTCAACCTACAATTTTCTTGCATATAAGAGGCTCAGGGATGAAGGGGGAGCAGAAAATTAAGGAATGGACAACAAATGACTGGCCCAACTTGAGTCTTATGCCATGAGAGAAACCCCACTCCTGGCACTAGCATAATGGTTATCTGACTGGTTTCACCCAGCAGCCAATGGAAACAGATGCAGAGACCCAGAGCCAAACATTAGGTGGAGTTCAGGGAATCCTGTGGAAAGTGGGTAGGAAGGATTGATAGAGCCAGAGAGGTCAAGGACACTGCAAAAAAAACTAGAGTCAACTAACTTGGGCCCATAGGAACTCACAGAGACTGACCTACCAGACAGCATACGTGGGACAGACCTAGGCCCCCTATACATGTGTAACAGATGTACAACTTGGTCTTCTTGTGGGACCTCTAACAGCAGGAACAGGGGCTGTCTCTGACTCTGTTGCCTGCCTTTGAATCCCTCTTCCTTAACTGTATGGCCTTGACTAGTCTCTATAGAGGAAGATGCACCCAGTCCTACTAACATGCCAAAGGGAGTTTGATATCCATGGGAGGTCTCCCTTTTTCCAAGGACGAAACAGAGGGAGGAGGGGTATAAAGGAAGTACTAGGAGGAAAGTAGGGAGGGGAAGATCCAATTGGGATATAAAGTAAATAAATCAATTATGAAAAAGGATAAACAGAGCTGTGGGTTCCAGCTGCTTGTAGTGATGTTTGCATAGTCTCTTGGCAAAGACCTCCTTCTTGCTGGAAATGGGATGTGTCCAGCCCCCCTAAAAAGCAGCTACACTCTAAAAAGCAGCTATACTCACCATGCTCAAGAGGAACCAGGTCCCCTTCCTTTGGGGGAAGGCACTATCCTTCTTTCCTTCTGTCTCCTGGCCTTTAAAGATACAGGGTTTGAGGTGATGTCCAGAACAACATCCCCTTGAGAAACTTTTCTTCCACTCATCCAGTGACACCTCCTTCCTCAGAAGGGTCCTGAGAAGGTGACCACCCATGAGAAAGCCCTGTCAACTGTCTTTCGTGCCATGCCTGTTCCTCTCACTCCTTTCTTACACTGAGAGACTTCAGATCACATTGCTCTCATCTTTGTCTATATTCTGCTCTTGGCTCAGTAAGTAACAGTGATTAACAAACTTCACATTTTATTGGGCATTTTGGAAATGGTCTGAAGATCTTTAAGGAACACTCAGTCCATTCCAGAAACAATGTAAATATAATCCGAAACATGGTGCAATTAATAAATGTCCAGAAGACTGTGGGAGAGCAATGAAAGGGAGGAGCTCCCTGAGCAGGTTTCGAGAGTGCAGAGTGACACTGTACAGAGCAGCTGTCACCTGACTTTACCACTAAATATCATGCTTAGGTGAGAAACACTTGCTTGTTTCAATGACACCAAGCCTCATCTGACCTAGAAATGCTAATGATATCTCCAGAAAGTCCTGTTTTCTCTACAAGGATCATTTTCAAGTTATTGCCATGCATCCCAGCAATGGCAAAATAGACAATTACTTAACATGCTCCCTGTCAATGACCCTCGAGGTATTTAGGGAGCTGTTTAGATGTTATCGCTGCTGCAGTTGCTCCATTCTTTGCACATTCTTAGCCTACTGAGCTGTCCCTTCCCCCTTCCTTTTCCACCCCACCTTTTAAATACTATCATGCTGAGCATAATATGTGGTTCAATTTCACTTACATGAGGCATTTATATAGTCTACATAACTTTCTCCTTTGTGTAGCGAGAGCAAGAAACAAAGCTGTATTGTTACATCAGTTAGGGGCCTAAGCCAAGGTCATAGAGTTTATGATTATCCATTGCCTTATTTGAAATTAGAAGCATAACCAGAAATATTGGTTGTAGATGCAACTTGCTGCCTCCTCACAAATATTTGTCTAGATGATTGCCATCATCACACTGGAAAGAAAAGCCTCTGGAAGTAGAAGAGAGGTAAATAATACTATAGGGCAAAGAGATGAGAAAGGAAGAGAAGTTAAGGGATTACTCTGAGCCTTTGAGGGGGGTTCAAAACTACAGAACAGGAGAAAGGCTCGCCAAAGCAATCAACACCTCAAGCAAAATATCAGCATAGAATAAGATTGGGGCCCATTATAAAAAGATCTACACACATCAGGGCATGAAAAGGAACAAGGCTAGACAAGGTGTCTAATGGCACACTGAGGTTATTCTTTAGGAAGAAAACAGCAATCCAGCTCTTGAAAGTATACTAAAAGAATGAGGAAGGCAAGATATCACAAGAGGAAGTGAGAAAACTTTAGTCTGAACACCACCAGGAGAGAGAGTTGGAAATTTTCATAAGAGTTAAACTTACCAGATTGAAGTCAAGTTGCATGCTGACAAGTAAAAGGGAAGATACAAAGAAGAAGAAGAAAAACAAGTATCAGACAACGTATGCCAAAATATTCTCACAGTTCAAAGTCCAGGGTAAGCACTGAGCAAATATCCCTTATACCTGGTGGCTTCAGGACTTGGGGTGTAAGTATAAATAACATCTACACGAATAGGGAAAGGAAAGGTCACCATTAAAGGGATATAATGGAGCTGCAGTGATGCTCATGAGAGGCATCCAGGAGAGATGGCTAAGTGGCATGAGGTGTACATACCTGGAGATCAAGTAACTACTTGGGATAGAAATGAAATCATTAGTGTTTATAGCATAAGTGAAGCACAAATCTGTGTTCTTCCAAGAAAAGTGCAGCAGCAGCTGAAGACACAGGTGGACCCTGGGGAGCACCTGTGTTTGCTGCTGGAGAGTATACTTTGAGTAGACAACTCTTTGTAACCACATTACTGTTCGTATTCTCTGAGCCTAGCATAGGCCTGGTAAGAGGCACACACTCAGAAATATTCATTTAATAATAGGATGAATTAATTTATAGGTAGACTACTTCACCAGAGTGGACAGATATGAGATCTAATCTTTCCTCAGCACCCAGTCTTCTCTGGTATCCAATTGACTAGAAGTTTCTCCTTGCAGAGAATAGTGCCATCTAAAGAGTTACAAAGCCTAGTGTGAACTTGGCTTTTACAGTGACCATAGTTCTTATGTCTCTTCAATACCTCCCCCACCCCCACCCCCGCTACTTTCACCACTTTTGTGTTTAATTTCCTCTTAAAGAGTCAAGGCAAAATGAAACTCCTTTCAACTTGGGACGCTTAACATTCTCTTCCATAAAGAAAGCTCTCAGGTTGCCAAAACACTCTATGGTTCTTTGGGACCCATTGCATTTGTTCATTTATTTGACTAATGCATCCTTTTCTAAAAGCTGATATTACACATGTGGGGAAAAAAGACATGATGCTCAAAATACCTTACAAGCACATGCTCATGTACATGAACATGTGTGTGAATATGAAGCTACAATGCATGTTACATGTAAATGCTGTGATCTGTGGCTATGCTAAGAATAAGTGGCTGAGTGAATGGAGGGCAGAATGTCTCTCTCCAGGAAAAGAGACATGAGAACAGAGCCTTCAAGGTTGATGAGGCATGTTGGCTGGCTTGTTTGCCTGTGGTCCTGTTTGTTTGGATGTGTGTTTGCTTTTATAGGAAGAGCAGAGTCGTGTGAACAAAAACACGGGAATAGAAGAAGGCTTTAGTTTAACCATTTGAAGGTTGGGACAACCTCAGTCCATGTTCTAGAAGAGTCTTGAATTCATGTGTCATGAACAAATTTGTGTTTGAAGAGGACTATTCTAGGTATGGTGGCACACACCTATAATCCCAGTACTCTAGAGGCTAAGGCAGGAGGATGATCGTGGGTTTGAGGCTAACCTCAGCTACAAAGTGAGAAGACTCTGTCTTAAAACATAAAAAATTTAAGAGCCACCACTATTCAAAAACATATTTTAAAGGATGGGTGTGATTTCTGTTGTGTTGAATGGACTTCTACAAATGTGTTTTCTGCATATTGTGAAAGGCCAGATGAGTTAGAGATTGAATTTCTAAATTATTAGCAGACAATAAAAACAG
>JADRCD010186066.1:0-12109 GCA_019843815.1 Montemys delectorum | reverse complement strand
TGCTAAATGTAGGGCTGCACCATCTTTTTAGGAGGAAAAAAGAAAACAAATCCTAAGTCTGAATCCCTATTACATATGATACACTGTAGCAAGCAGGTCTGAATGTCTATTATTCCATACGGTCTACTATAGTAATGTTGCTTGATAGTAGGTAATAAATATAAAGGACAATCTTCAATAAAATATCTAATTAGGAAAATTATCATTTCATTTCACCTGTGGTAATTTTGTAACTCCTTCAAATACATACAGCCTCACTCAATAGTTACAGTCATAAAAGAGAAAAATGCTGAAATATGCATATCAGTATCATGTATTCCAAAGGTCCAGCTGTTCACATGTAAAATCTGAAAATGTAGAGCAAAATAAGAATAAACTGACTAATATAGAAGGGAAAACACACACGAAACTTCATATTGGAAAAATCTTCTGCAGCTTTAACGTGGTCACCTGAGAAAAGCAAGAGAGAGTTGCAGTGCAGGGCAATAAAGAGAACACAAAGACCTCCCCCCAACCTCTGCAACCCCCCCTCAAAAAAAACCCACCAGAATTAGCCAAAGAGATTATCGTTCAGAAACACCCTACACCAGAAGCTGTTTCCTCTATGATGTTGAGTACTTCCTGAATGCTTTGTCTCCCTGCCCTTAGACTCATCCTTGTGCAAGTATTTATCTTGTTTCTCTGAGGTTTCCTATAAACCCTTAGTGAAGAGATGTAGTTGCATTCCACTGAGCATGTGATATGATCTTGCTCTTTGTCTTGAGTCCCACCCTAGATAGAGCCTCTGCACGAAAAACAGTCAGGGAAGCTCCTTGGTGTCGCTGTTCTATTTTCTCACTTTAGAGCAGCATTCAAGCGCATATTCTACGTGATAAATTCCACCTTTTAGAATAATCATCATTTCCTGTCATCACATTTAAGAAAATTAATAATGGAAAGCTTTTCACAAATGCGGTATGGAACAATGGTTGCTAACTCACAAGAAATCCATGTCTCTTTGGAAGAATGGGGAAATGAACAATTTTGATTATAATCCCATTGCCTTTATTGTTCAGCTAAACAAGCCAGAATCATAATGTTTTGAATGTAACATACCTGCTGCTTCTAAAACCATACCTATTTATTTCATAAAATGCAACAAAAAAAAAAGAAATTTAAATCTTAACTATAAATACATTTTAAATGTTTCCCTATAAGGAGAATGCCATCTTTGCTAATATCGTAACTTTTGTTTTTCTAGGTGAGAAGTTCAAGATGAAAGACATGCACATCCCTTTTTCCCCAAAGAACTAGTAGTCATTTAACTTTCCCATTAATTCTAAGGGATCAGTTTAACATATTTCTTTACATATAATCTTCCATATAACTTACTTATAGTACCAGGTCTGGAAAAAATACATAAATAAGAGTATGTGGTATTTCATTAATTTAAAAATCTTCCTAAGAGAGACAATTTTATGATTTTAATGTACTTCTCTCTAGAAAACAAATCTTCAATATAATTACTATCTTTTCTTTTAAAAACCAAACTATGAAATGCATGAACCGAATTTAAATACTTAATAGTAATGAGTATAATCATAACTGAGTACTTAATTCTAAGAAATCTTTTCAAAATCTCTATTGCATGAGCTGTGTACTTGGCCAGATCCTGGGACTGAAGGGACAGCATTTACCTGGGCTCTCAGCCTTTGTAGGAATTATGGAGGGAGTTTTTCTGTGCTTCGTAGTCTGCAAATGCAGAAGCAATATGTTCTGACCCAAAAGCGAGAGGTCTGGGGTCCTCATTCATGAGGAAGGTATTTGGAAGGTTGCCAAGATCAAGTCCTCTGCCCTTAAAGTAGGCCTGGAGGCTTCTGAAAAACTGGAGACAATGAAAATGCTCAACGCCTTATGTAAATGAAGAATTCAAATGCTCTGTGCCCAGCCTGCCTTTCCCTCCCTTTCTTCTTCCTGTGACTTAAGGGCTACACTGAGAAGCAGAAAGTTGACCATCTAGACCGGTCCATTTCTTCCAGACCCTGCCTGCTTTCCGACAATCTGGTTCTCACCAGACAATTCAGCCCTTTGCGTTGCAACCCAGGGAACTTAGACATTATTAAGTAGCACTTCCAGCAGAGACCCACAGTCAGAGAAGAAACCAAACTCCAGAGCAATCATATCCATTGTCCCTCTGCTTGAGGAGACTCTAGTTACTGTTTCCACATAGCCTTTAGCAAATGAGCAGGTGGAAGCTGTGCAGAGTGCAGACAATGTGATTGCTTTAAGCCTATTATGTTGGTTTAGCTCACACTTTCTTTAGAAAAACTACATTCAAATAGGCATGTCAACATGCTTGTTGATCTAGGCATACTTTTAGAAGAGTATGTTACTTATCTTTTGAATTCTATTTTCTAGATATCTGCTTGAAACTGATAACTGTGGCAGGGTCAATTTCCAGCTTCTGCTAATAAATGCTGCAGATGCTGTTGAGGGGTAATCTGGTTTAGCATCTGTTCGATATACACCTTACAAACAGTGGCTCTCTTTCTGCCCTCCCCTCCTCCCTTTCCCCTCTCTCCATCTCCTCTTCTCCTCCTCTTCTTTTTTCTGAGGGTCCAAACCCAGGTCCCTCTGCATGTTAGGCAAGCTCTCTATTAACCTAGCTAACTTCCAATACCATTTTCATGTTGCATGTATATTAAAAAACCAATACTCTAACATTGGTGTAGCTATAAGCTCATTTACAAATACAATCTGCTGTGAACATATAAACTCACTTCTAATATAAACTCGTTTCAACATATAGAAACAAATGTAAGTTGGCTAGAAAAATATTAGAATGTCAGCTACCAGGAGAGCAAAATCTAGTCCTGTCCTGATGAGAATCTTCCCAGCCTTTGGTTGCCTCCTCTGCACCCCTCAGCCGATGCTCCTGGGTATGTTCTTACCAGTTCTCGGTTTCTGGGGTTACTCAGTGGCTTCCATGTGTCTTCATTTCTCAGTGTGGCTCCATGTATGTGACTGGTCAGTACCAGGGCAGCCAAGAGCAGCAGGAGGTGTACTTTGGACATGGTGCTGTATAAAAGAGGGAATAATGGCCATCAAGACAATCAGAAGAGAAAGAAACATGGATCTAGACAGATAATGAAAAAGAAATAGCATATTGGTTCACCTAAATTTTATAACAATTTTTTTAGGTGCAAATAAGGCTCTCTGAATCTAGTGGATAGGCTTAGAGCACTTCACAATGATGGAGACCCTATACTATGCTGAGCAAAACAATTGTGACTATACCTAGAAAGTCTAGGTGTGCCATTTGCATCTTTGAAAATAAAATACACACTTTGTAGTCTCCAAAATAATGCAAGCTTTGAAATGAAAACACCATCTTAAATGACCTGTGTCTTAAGTCAGCAGACTTTTTTTTTTTAGGAGGAATGAAATGGCAGAGAAAGACTTCAGCTGAGGGCTATACCTCTGCGGGAGAGTGGCTGGTTAGCCTTCACAGAGCCCTGGATTCAATCCCTGGTACAGAAATCCCTACAGAAAGGGGGATTGAAAGACAGTTAAAGAATGAGAGGAAGAGAAGAAAGAGGGGTAGAAGGGGAGGAGGGGGATAAAGAGGAGGAGGGAGAAGGAGAGGAGAGGGGAGGATGAAGACTAAGAATTTAAAACCACAAAAAGAATACTTAAAGTACCCTAAACTGAGAAATGCTCCCAAACATACATGCATGCACATCTCAGACAGACATACACATACCACCACAGCATAAGTAAAGATAATTTTCCAACAGTGGTTGTGACATGGAAGCTGAAACACAGAAAAGGCAATAGAGCTTACCAGGAGTTTGGCTTTGCCTGGCCCTGCCTACGCGCTGCCAAGGACTCTCAGGCTCTTATAACCAGGGGCCAGGCTGCTACAGGGAGTCACTGACGTGAGCAGAGGCAGTTCAAAAATAATGATTCCGTTTTCATCTATTGCACAAAGACCCTTGAGAAGCAGGTTTCCCAGCCTCTCCAAGGATAGCTTATTTATCTCTTAAGTGCATCAGCTGCTTCACGAACCACAGGCCATATTATGTGAGTTTTTAGAAACACATGAGCCACTTCCATAGAGAAAAGTGGTTCTCTCTTTTTCATGTTTAGGCTGGGGATATGATGAAGATGATCTCACCTAATAAGATGTACTTTGAGAGATATTAGTTTTCAAATTAACAGCATTTTTTTTGAACAAGAATCTCTATTGCAAAAGACAAAATTGCTCTTTTTGACCTACACATCTCTTCTTAGAAATAGTGGTGTGGTTTACCATAATAGTTCATTCGAAAGTGAAGCAACCAGATAGCATAGACTTCATGAAAAATGAAAAATGAGTATACCTACAGCATCCCCTCGCTAAGTAATTACTACCCGAAGAAAGTGGTAAGGAGGAGAAACCGGACTCGGTGGCTTGTGAGTGCGCTTCAGGTCTAATAATTCAGAATGAAATTCAGGATAAGCTCATTGTTGAGAAGGCCGGTGATTTGAACTGCAAAGTAGAACCAGTGGTTGTCATGGTAGTGCTTGTCTGTAATCTCAGTACTTGGGAGGTAGAGACAGCATGGTCAGCCATTGAGGAGCAGCGTAGGCTGCACTTTGAATTTGAGACCAGCCTTGGATGCATGAGACCCTGTCTCAAACAAACAAAAACCTGGCTATCACTTTGCCACCTTGATCATGGACGACTAAATCTGACATTCCTTTGTTCGTCTTTTGTTCAATCAGCAGGTGACTTTTTCTTTTCTCGTTCTTTTTTTTTTTTTTTTTTTTTTCCTAAAACAGGATCAACTAGGTAGTCCAGGCTAGCCTCAAGCTTTTTGCTTCAGTCTGATGGGTGCAGTAGCTACCGCGCACCACACCTGGATCAGTCTTCCTGAGTTCTTACTATGTGTGAGGCACTGCGCTAAGTTTTGAGGGCAATGTTAAAGTCCCTGCCCCCAAAGACCAAAGATGGACAGAAGGCAACATTTATCCCACTGTTATTCTGTACACTGTTTAGTGGTGACTTTTATTCATGATGCTGTCAGTTGAATCCAGGACCTGTACATAACAGGCAAACACCCTACCACTGAGCTACATGCTAAGCCCTTGGTATTTTTGAGACAAAGTCAGGCTGTCCTTGAACTTGGGATCTTTTTGCCTCAGCCTCTGGAGTCCTGGGATTGCAGATTTATAGCACCACACCCAGCTGATGGAGAGAATTTCCACGGAGAGAAAGTGTAGAATTGGGGGATGCGATTCATTCTCAGGGGTCAGGGAAGGCTTGTGTGAGAAAGCGACCTTACATCTAGTCAATTGGTTAGGAGTTACCTAGGCAACCTCAGGCGGCAGAGGAAGCAGCTGTCAAGCAAGCTGAGTCGCTGGACTGAGGGGGAAGAGCAGCTGAAAATAACTTAGCAGGCCAGAGAGAGAAGGAGTGGGTACCGGGATAGGAATGGAGTGGGAGCGGGGGAGAAGAGAATGCAGCAAGGACCACAAGCTCCTGGGGGAAGAGAAAGGAGTAAATATGGGGAAAGCCCAGTCCGCGGGACTCGCTGACTGACAGTTCAGTTTGCGCAGACTCACTGTGTATCCCAGGTTGAACTTTAACTCTCCAAAGCCTCCTGTCTCTCAAGGGCTGAGAATATTATTCTTATTTTTAATACGAGATTTAAATAGAGAATGCTTAAGTATCAGTGGTTCTGAGAGTAAAGAAATATCCCAAAATTTCTTCATGTTGTTCCCGCTTTAGAATTCCAGGATTTTGAACTAAAGCTCCCAGTGACACTGAAAACCCGATTGTTAATGAACTTGTAGATTATTTAAAGCATTAAAAAAAAAAAATTAAAGGTTAACATTTTCGGGTTTTACAAAGGCACAGTTTCCATTACTTGAATGTTTCAAGATCTGAATAAATTTATTAAAAATGTCATAATTCTGTTAAATTTCTGTATCATTAATTAAGGCAAGGAAAGAACAAAAAAAAAAAGTTTCATGAAATTGTATGGAGATTTCCCCTGCAAACAGTAAAAAAACATTAGCTGGAGGTAATCCAAACTGGAGAGCTCCATCAGGTCTCTCCCCTCAGAGCCCAGCGAGTCCCATGTAAGAGAGGAAAAAGAATTGTAGAAGCCAGAGTGGGTTGAGGACATCAGGAAAACACGGCCCACAAAATCAAGTAAGCAGACATCACAGGGGTCCCCAGAGACTGAAGAATCCTGGAGCCTGCAGGGCTCTGCGCTAGGTTCTACACTTGGTGCTTTTGGGGGACTCCTAAGGGTGGGAGTTGGGTTGTCTTCTCTCCTTACTGGGTTGCCCAGCCCAGCTTTCAGAGAAGGGTTTGTGCCTAGTCTCATTGTGTTTTGTAATGCAGCATTCAGCTGATATCCCTGGGAAGCCTGCTCTTTTCTGAAGGGAAACAGAGGAGAGGATGTGGGGGAGGAGAGAAGTGAGAGGTAACTGGGAGGTGGGGACGGGGAGAAACTGCAGTTGGGATGTATGGTATGAGAGAAGAATACATTTTTAAAATCCTTAAATTTTATCATATTTTAGTGATAATTGTGAATTGCTTCCTAAAATAATATACCAGAAAAATAGAATCTATTTTTTTAACCTGAATAACAGTGTTTGTTTTACCCATTAAGTTTTCTGTTCCATAGTCAAGAATGGCTAAGGGCTAGAAGAATGAAAGTATAAACCGTTTCCTGTAGTGTAGTCACCTCTGCTAATATCTAGTGCTGACAGAATTCAGCGCATTGCACAGATGTGGAGCTTTTCAAATAGAAAAGAGTAACTGAAGAAATCAGGCAGATTCCCACAGCCACTGGTCCAAGTCATTATTTCTCATGTTGGTCCAGGTCTATGAGAATGCAATTCACCTGCTCTCCATTTTTACCCCCAGCCTTAGTTAATAATAAGCACTGAAAAGCTCAGCTGAAAGATGATTTAGTTCATCATGAGGTGTTCTGCCTAAGACCTTCCTGTTTAAGAAATACTTATAGTTCCTTGGGATAGAAGTGGACCTATATGGCAGTGTAACACATTAACACAGTTTTCCTGGTTCTTAAATTATATATTAATAGAAGCCAGTTTAAATTTTATCCTTTGTTCCTTAAGGTTTTCCTCTTTTTAACTAGTTAAGTGGTGCCAGCACCCACACCCAGGGCCCGAAGCACCCCCAGGCTGGCTCTTGAGACCAGGTCTCCTGAGCAGCTGAGGTTGGCAAGCACAGCCATGCAGCTTGTGTCTAGTTTACTTGACAGTTCTGGGAACTAAACTCAGGGCCCCTCACAAGTAAGTGGCCTGCTTCTTCCTCACACTCTCAGGTCCTTAAAAGTTTCTAATCCTTATTTTGATGCCAGGTCCTGCTTTGTAGCTCAGGTTCTGTGATCATATTCTGCCTCAGCCTCCAGAAGAGCTGGAGTCACAGGTGTTTGTACCACACCTGGTATCTTTCTTAACTTTTTAAGTACCATTGATGATGACATTTTTTTTTCTGAATATGTAATACTGACGAGTGGACTAATAATCGACTAACTATTTAGTTGATGGGAAGAGAGAGAGAGAGAGAAAGTTTTTCAACATTTGCTTCTGGTTTAAAGGATTTCATTTGTCTTTTCGTTAAAGAGTGTTTGTAAAGATAGCATTTGGGACACTATAGGCGAAAGGTACTTTTCTACTCAGATGTGTGTGGATGCAATTCTTCGATGATATTTCTTAAATTTTGAGAAAAATAGTGTACTCAACATAGGTGCATGCACTCAAAAGAAGTCCAATAATTGTTGGTTTGAATTTTGAAATTATTTGATAAATTTTAACATGACAAGGTAACAGTGAGGAAAAGAATGCTTAGTAAGGACAACATCAAAGAAGATACAACATTACAACATGGGGACAGACGGGAATTTTTAAATGATCTATGTTAGGCATGAAGATTGATATCGATTCTCAATTCTACACTGAAGAGATATACCTCTGAGTATGTTTGTGTGGAATTATCTAGATCAGGCTGAAGTATTGTGGGCAATACCAGGTCCGTGGACTGGGATTCCAAACTGAAGCAAAAGGAGAAAGCTAACTGGGTACGGGCAGTTGTCAGCTCCCTGCTTCCTGACTGCGGTTGCAAGGTAAACAGCTTTTACAAGTTTCCCCTACCATGACTTCTTTGACACAATGGAGTTACCCTCAAACTGTGAGTCACGCTAAGCCCTTCCATATTCAAGTTGATTTTGTATTTTATCTCATATATGTGTGTGATATAAGAATATATACAAATAATTTTTAAGGCAGTGTATCCCAGGATAGCCTTGAACTCCTTATTTCATTGACGGTAACCTTGGCCTTCTGATCCTCCTGTCTCTACCTGCCAAGTCCTGAGATTATTGATATAAGCTGCCTTGCTCAGTTTATGTAGTACTAGAAATTGAACCTAAAAACGTGGAATATGCTAAGCAGACATCCTACCAGCTGAGGTACAACTCTGCTCGACTATGTAATTCTATCAGAAGTGGAAAAGGTGCTGACGCAGCTATTTAATTGTCATGAACAGGGACACAGAGTTGAATCCCTGTTTGGTTTGAGTATGGAAAGGAAAAACGGTTGTTTTCAATGCTTCCTTCGTGATGGTGAAAACTTTGAAAATAAGAGTAAGTCGGTTCATGGCTAATCAGGTAAGCAAACAATCTTCTGCTTGTGGTGATAGCTGCTTCTCATGTGGCACTGGGAAGATTTCACTGAAGGTGGAATAAAGATAAGGAAGGAAAAGAGAGATAAAATGCTTACAATGCACAAAACAGGAAGGGGGCAACAGTAACTTGTCGCGCCTTCCAAAGACGCGGCAACAGGATTCTTCTCAATCACACTTTATTGGGAAAGCCCATATTTGCTGAAGCGAGAAAAGACCCCAAGCCCAAGATGGGTGCTGCTTAAATAGCTGAACCGACTACGTGCTCAAACCTGATTGGTGCTTTTGCAAGAACTCAATTAGCATACTGCTTGGGCGGGTAAAGAGATGTGGCTTAAGGCTGGAGTTTGCGCAGTACTTGTTTACCACAATCTGGATCAGGAAATGGGCGGGATCTTAGAATGGCTCCCCACAGTAACTAATATGCATGGGAAAAGAGAAAGGAGATGTTTGCCTCTTCTAGCCAGGACCATAAGCAACTTATAGAAGAAATTTATTTGGGCTTACAGTTTTAGAGGGTGGGTCCATGACCAGCAGAGTGGGGAGCATGACAGCAGTCAGGCAGGCAGGCAGGCAGGCAGGCAGGCATTGGAGCAAATGCTAAGAGCTCAGATCTTAAGACATGAGCCAGAGCCAGAAAGAGCCACTGGAAATGTTTTTTTAAACCTCATATCCCACCCCTCATGACACACCCCCTCCAAGGCCACTCCTCTTAATCCTTCCCAAACAATCTCACCAACTGGGGACCAAGTGTCCTACTGTATGAACCTATTCAAGCATTCTCATTCAAACCGCCACTGAGGGATGACCCTCAATACTGAGCTCAGGGATGACCCACAAACCACTGAAATTGGATTGTCTCACTAGTATAGAAGTGTATAGTCAGAGATGGGTAAGAAGAGCTGTTGGGTAAAGCACTTGCTGTACGAGCATAAGGACTGGAGTTCAGTTCCCCAGAACCTACATAAAAAGTTGGTTATGGTCTAATGTGTCTGTAATCACAACAGTGGAGAGAGAAATGAGAATTCTGGTGCTTTCTGGCTAGCCAATCAATATGCTCCAGGCTCCGTGAGAGACCCTGATGCTGGAGTGTTTTTGTGGGTCCCTGCCAATAGTTGGTCTTTGACTGGCCAATAAAGAGCCAGTGGCCAATGGCTAGGCAGAGGGTCAGAGGCAGGACTTTGAGGATTCTTGGAGAGAAAATGCAGGAGATGGAGAAGAAAGGAGTCTGCCATGAGAGGGGTGTAGGATGGACCACGGTGTGAAGGAGCAGGAGGATGAGAAGGGAAATGTAGATGCAAAGGGAAAGCAGCCCCATGGGAGGGCTGCCCAGAAGGAAACAGGGCAGCAGAGATAAAATACAGATTTAGAAAGTGTTCACTTAGGAATACTGGAGGGGAGTGTGTGCTAGCCACGAGGTTTGGAAGTAGCCCAACCATTGAGCTAGCTAAGGCAAATTAAAATATAAAGGTTTTGTGTGGTTGTCTTTCATTTGTGAATACAGAGCTCTTGGTGGGTGCAGAGATGCATATTCACCCACCAGGAGCATAAGAGCGGCTTTTAAATATTTACTGCTACACCAGTGACACAGAGAAATCTTGTGTGACTGTTCAGGTAGCCAACAACCTCTGTTATTTCCATAGTTTTGGAAGCTGCTTGCTCTGCACTTCTTATTTACTCAGGTAATATTTACTCTTCTCCAGTCTCTGATGGGATTGAAAACTAAATAGTTACAATGATGTTTTTGTCCACTGTGTGAAGATGTGTCTCTGTCCTTCCTCACCTGCCTATGGCACCTTGTGATTGGTTAAAATAAAAAGCCTATAGCCTATATCAAAAGGCAGGATAGTAAGGTGGGACATCCGGCAGAAAGAGGAGAATTAGGGGACGAGTCAGACTCAGGAGATTCACCACCAAGATGTCTGGGAACTTGGACATATGAAACTGAGGCGAAGTACTTGGACATATGAACTGAGGTGAAGTAACCAACCACATGACAGACATAGAATAGTATAAATGGATTAATTTAAGTTAAGAGTTAGTTGGGGAGCAAGCCTAGGTTAAGGCCAAATACACTGTAAATAAATATAAGCTATTATATTTTGTGTCATCACTTAAGAACTGTGTGAGGCATAGAAAAACCTATATGGTTATACCCTAACTTAATAAATAAGGGGGGCAGCAATCAGAAAAAAACCTGATGTCAACCTCTGACATTCACCTGTGTGCACGTGTCCTCATGCGTGCATGCACACGTACACACACGCGAATACACACATACACACACACACACACACACACACACACAGACAGAGAGAGACAGAGGAGAAAGAATGATTAACAATATGGCTTGTCTTAGTTACTATTCTACTATTGTGAAAGAACACTACCACCAAGGCAACTCACACTAAAAAAAATAAATAAGTCATAAACATTTAATTAGGGGCTTGCTTACAGTTTCAGAGGGTTAGTCCATTATCATTGTGGTGGATGTCGCTGCAGCAGGCAGGCAGGCAGGCAGGCAGGCAGGCAGGCAGGCAGGCAGGCATGGTGCTAGAGAAGTAGCTGAGAACTCATATCTTATCCACATGTTGCAGATCAAGAGAGAGCTGCAGGCAGAGGGAGAGAGTGAGACTGGGCCCCAAGGTTTCAAAATAAGGCCATAGATCCTAATCCTTTCCAAGAGTTCCACTAACTGGTGGTCAAGCCTTCAGGCATCTGAGCCTGCATGGGTCATTCTTGCCCAAACCTCCATGGTATTTGTCCCTTTTATCGGTAACAACTCTGAGTATCTGTGACCACATGGGGCTGGCCTTCAGAGTTCTCTGAGTGTATGAGAAGCACCTACTCCATTTTTCCTGCCATTAGTTTTGTTTAAAAACTAATAAAAGACAGTAGAATCAGTCATGTAGCAGAAGCAAGCTGGGCTCATAAAGCTTTAAGTGTGCATATTGTAAAGAAGAGGAAACCAGCTTCTTTTGCAGAAAGTTATGTGACAATTGTTTCTTTCAGTGGGGCAGTGTGAGCCAATCCTGGAAGCCTCAGACACAGATGAGGCAGAATCGGAGCTAATGAGGAGACCGACCATGCCTACTAGTCATGTTATATGTGACAATATCTGATTAAAGGAATGCAAAGAAGGAAGAGTTGGTTTTGGCTTACAGTTCTGGGATAGAGCCCGTCATGGTGTAGGGGTTGGAGGCAGCTGGACACACTGTATCCAGCCAGAAGCAGACCGGTGAATGCTGTGCTCAGATGACTCTTTATTCAGTCTGGGAAGTCAGCCCGTGGGATCACACTACCCACACTTAAGGTCGGTCTTCCAACTTCATTAACCTAATCTAGAAATTCCCACACAGATATGCCAAGAGTTTTATTCCATGGTGGCTCTATACGCTGACAAACTGACAACAATGACCATTACAG